>JABEZY010274588.1:1852-18213 GCA_013467495.1 Gossypium gossypioides
TACATTGCATAATCTTAAAATACATATGTATCAATCCAACATAAGAATAAATGATTCATAAACTTAAATAAAGTGAATTATACTTCTCATTGCCATGGATACACATACTTCCTACCTTCCATGGTAATAAGGTAAATTCCATCGATAGTTCTTACCGAAGCTTACACGAGTAAAATCATGATGGTTGTCCCAACCCTTTTTCATAGTTTGATAGCCAAATTTATCCCTTTTCATTATTCGATTGATAGCTGAGGCTACCCCTTTTCATTGTTTTGATAGTCGAAGTTATCCCTTTCCATTAGTCGATGATCGTCGATACGCCATTGGATTCTTCCACCGAGACACAATTCAATATTATATAAAATAATAGTATTTAAAACATAATTTAAAACACTATTTAAACGTATGAACTTACCTCGACGATAAACGTAGAAATGGAGTCGGTTAATCCGAAGCTTTTTCTTTGCCTCAATCTAGAGCTGTACATGGTCTATCTTGATCTAAATGAATAAATTCAATCAATTTATTAACTATTCTATTCAATTCACTCGAAATTCACATTTTTGCAAAATTACACTTTTCCTTCTAATGTTTTGATTTTTTTACAATTTAGTCTTTAGGCTCATAAAATGAAATTCATACAATTTTACCCCTACCAAATCCTAGCTAAACTTCATACAAGCTCATAGCATCCCACTCATTCCATTATTTCACAAATTACACCATGAATATTTCACATTTTTCAATTTAATCCCTAATTGACAAATTCATCAAAAAGTGCTTAACAAAAGTTGTTTATCTAACAACAATGATTCATTTTCTTCCACCAAACATCACAAAAAACTAATATACATTCATGGTAAAATCCTAGACATTCAATAATTTTGCAAATTAGTCCCTAGGCTAGCTAGATTAAGCTACAACGACTCCAAAAACATAGAAATCATTAAAAATGGGATCGAAAATCACTTACATGCAAGGATGAGACTTAGCCAACCTTTAAACTCCATTAATGGTGTTTTTCTCTCTTATTTTCGGTTGTTGAAGAACAAAAACAAGATGATGGCTTTTGTTCATTTAGCTTTTACTTAATTTATTTATTTATTTACATTTTTAACCTTAAATAATAACCTTTAAAACCATTTAATAAGTGTCCATATTTGTCCACTCATTCAAAAATTGGTCTAATTACAACATAAACCCTCCAACCTTTTAATGCCATAGCCATTAGATCCCTTTAGCATATAGAACTCAAGTTTTGCACCTTTTGCAATTTAGTCATTTTTATCAAATTACGTATGCAAACAGCAAAATTTCTTAACGAAATTTTTATAAGGTAATACTAACATGTTGTAGATATTAAAATAAATATTCTCATGTCAGCTTTGTGGTCCCAAAACCACTGTTTCATTGAGAACGGGCTATTACATTTTCTATCTTTGATACTAATGTTACTGCTTTAATTGACCGGGTCAACACATTCATATGTATGAACAATTTAGTGTCAAATAAGAAAATACCTTTCAATTCTACTTAGTTTATGGTTAAAGTAACAAACCCCCTAAGTCAGTATGTGTTAGTTGATAGAGTTTGTAAAAACTATCCTTCGATGATTCGGGGTTGCAACTTTCTGGCTAATTTGATGTGATTATAGGTATGGATTGATTAACTTTGCATGATGTTGTTGTGAACTTTATATGAAAACATATTGTGTTAAAATGTCAGAACAAAGAAAAGCTTCAAATTGAATCAGATAGGTTGGATAGTGCATCTAACGTTATTTCAGCTATGTTGGCACAGAAATATGTTAGAAAAGGTTGTGAAGCGTATCTCGCTTATATATTTGATTCTAGAGTTTTAAAATTGAAGCTAGAATCGGTTTTAGTGGTATGTGAGTATACAAATGTGTTTCAAGAGGAGTTACCAAGGTTACCACCGATCAAAGAGGTTATGTTTTCTATTGAGTTAATGCTAGGAACATATCCGATATTGATAGCTCCATATAGAATGACACCTACAGAATTGAAATAGTTAAAAGCATAGTTGCAATAGTTGACAGATAAGGTTTTGCTCGGTCTAATTTTTCTCCTTAGGGTGCTCCTGTGTTATTTGTTTAGAAAAAAGATGAATCTATGCAACTATGTATCGATTACCGACAGCTCAACAAAGTCATGATCAAGAACCAGTATCCATTGCTACGTATGGATGATCTGTTTGACCAATTGAAAGGTACGATAGTATTTTCAAAGATAGATATTCGTTCTGATTATTATCAGTCGAGAGATCAAGTCGAGATTTTCTACGAATAGTTCTTTCCACTTGTTTCTTTTATATTTCTTTTCTAAACCTATGGTGATTACTTTCTATTTCATGTTTGTATGGAAGTACACATGATTTGTGGGTTAAATGATATTTTAGTCAATCTTGCTTCTACTATTTAATCTTTGAGTTTGAATGTTTTTAGCATGGAAATATTATTACGGTCACTGACACTGGAAAGTGCAGCGACAATTCAAGCTAACAAGCATGACAATGAAAGTTGCTTGAGGATTAGAGGAATTTAATCCACTTGTTCTTAATAGTGTTCCATTGCCATCATCGGAAGGTGTGGCTAATGTGCATGTTTAGGTCTTAGATTAAATATAAAAGTTAAACTTGGTAAGATATTCATTGCAATTTAATGCATCGACAATCACCTATCCTTTTATGCATTGTGAGCACTTAGTATTCTATTGAATATTCACGTTGGGGATCTCAGTTTATTATTATCATATTTTATCTTATTAATTTCAAACTATTGCTTCAACAACCACTCTCACAATTTATCTCATTTTTAGGAACTCATTGCACTGACATTGATAGACAAAAGACAACCATCCTCGTGGGATCGATATCCAATAGACTCATATCTGTCTACTATACTTCCATCGACAGTGTACGCTTGCACATTATTACTGTGACGTTAAACAATCGATTAAGTTTTGGCACCGTTGCTGGTGATGGCGTTTGTTTGATGTTTATTTTTCTTTGTTTTCATTTCATAATATTTAGTTGTTACTAACTTGTTTTCTTTTTGTTGCTATTTTCACATTTTATTTTAGGTGTTGTATGACTCGAAGCAATTCAGAATTTACTGCTGATTTTGATCCAAAAATTGAAAGAACCGTTCGAAGGAGGCTTCGAGAATAAAGGAATATGGTTTTACTAAGAAACTATGAAGTTATACCTCCGATGCAGCAACAAAATGCTAATGACCCACCATTACCGCAAGATGTTCAAATACAAAATAGGACTATACAAGATTTTGTAGTACCTATCTTGGATGACTTACAACTGGGAGTTGTTACGCTATCAATCCAAGTTGTGAATTTTGAACTCAAGCCAGTAATGTTTCAAATGTTGAATTCTAATGGGCAATATGATGGATTGCCACATGAAGATGCACGAGAACATCTTCAATCATTTTTATTGATTTGTGCTTCCTTTAGTCAACAAGGTGATCCTGATGACACTTTGAAGATGCAGTTATTTCCTTATTCCTTGCATGGAAGAGCTTGTACTTGGTTCCTTAGGCTACCTGTCGAATCAATTACTTCTTGGAATGCACTAGCAACATAGTTTGTTTTGTGATTTAACCCGCAAACAATGAATGCTTGTCTCCAAAACGATATTACAACTTACCATCAGTTGGATGATGAGAATCTTCACACCACATAGGAACATTATAAATCTTTGCTTCAACGTTGTCCCATGCACGACATTCAACAGGAAACACAAATTGAGATTTTTTATAATGGGTTGAATGCACATACGAGGAATCTTGTCGACGCATCAGCCAATGGTCCTTTGTTGGATTATACTTATAATGATGCTATTGGAATTCTTGAGAGAATTGCTCAGAATGATTATCAATATCTTATCTCTAGAGCTACACAAGCAAAAGCTACTCCGGAGTTATTAAATTGGACGCAATATCTGTACTTAGTGCTCAATTTTCTTCTCTTACAAATATGATAAAAAATATGTAAGGAACTAGTGACGTTGCACCTATACAAGTCGTTCAACAAGTTAATATTCCTACCTTTTGTTGTGAGATTTGCGATGATAACCACAGTTATGAATATTGTCCACAACATGCAGAGAACGCCTTTTATGTCAGTAACATTCGCAATAATTCTTATGGCACCTCTTATAATAACTCTACACGAATCAACAATCTTGGGGAACTCAGAATGCTAGACAAAATGCTGCGACATTCTGATATGGGAATATATCTACTCAAGGCAATTATAATTCAAGACAAGGGAATTACAATCAACAACAACAGAACTACAATCAACACACTCAGATGCATCCACACCAAAATTAGACGTAGCCACAACACTCTTCAATGTCGAATCAACATGGTCAAGAACATCAACAACAATAGTACACGCATGCTTCTCTTTCTGACCCGTTAGTAGCTCTTGAAGCTTTAATGCGAAAGCATATGACTAACACAGAAGCTATTGTGCAAGGGAATTCATCTTCTGTTCAGGCGTTGGAGGCACAGTTAGGACAACTTACTTCAAATTTGAATACTTGACCACTGGGCACACTACCTAGTGACACGAAAAATCCCAGTCCGAGGGGAAAAGAACACTGCAAGGCTATCACTCTCAAGAGTGGTAAACAAACTGGTGAGGCGACTATAGACTCTATTGTAACACCTCAAGATACTGGTGAAGTGATCCTTGGTGAGAAGGTTGAGTCTGAAGAGCTTGTCAATGTACTAGACAAAGAAGTTCCACAAATTGTCACTCATATGCCTACTGTCTGACCCTCGAAACTATCGACACAAGCAAAGGTGTCGACATAATCAGATGTATCTCCACCTTTACCTTTTCTGCAAAGATTTAGGGGGAATAAGTAGGATAAGTAGTACCAACAATTCCTGAACACACTGAAACAACTTCAAGTAAATATTCCTTTAGTAGACGCTCTTGTGCAAATTCTGAATTATGGGAAATTTATGAAGGAATTCTTGTCTAAGAAGAAGAAGCTCGGTGATATGGAAACTATTGCACTTACAGAAAGTCGTAATGTTGTTTTGACAAATAAGTTGCCCCCCAAAATGAAAGATCCTGGGACTTTTACTATCTCTTGTTCAATTGGCAACCATTATTTGGGAAAGGCTTTATGTGACTTGGGAGCTAGCATCAAGCTAATGCCACTATCTACTTTTAAAACATTGGGAATTGGTCACATGAAACCTACTGCAATGACATTGCAACTAGTTGATCGATCCTTGGTTCAACCTAAAGGGAAAATCAAAGATATATTAGTTTGTATGGATAAATTCATTTTTCCAACTGATTTTATCATACTTGACTGCAAGGCAGACAATGAGGTTCCCATAATCTTGGGACAACATTTTTAGCCACTGAACGAACTCTTATTGATGTTTACAAAGGTGAAATGACCATACGACTTAATGATGAGCACGTTACCTTCAGTGTTTTTGAATCTATTCAATGCAAGGAAAAAGACGAATGCCATATTGTCGATGTGCTAGATGATCTAATTGAGGAAGAATTCAATGACCAAAGCACAATACTTTCTAAGGAGTTTGTAGTGACATCTGATGATGAATTTTTAGATGATTATGACAGCATGGTTGAAGCTAATAATATTGAACTCGGGCATGGATGGCAGATTGAATCCTTAGACTTAGCCAACAACATAGCTACAATTTTCAAGCCATCTATCGACAAAGCTCCTACTTTAGAATTGAAACCATTACCTACTCATCTTAAATGTGTCCTTCTTGGTGATAACAATACTGTCCCAGTTATTGTCTCCACAACACTGAATGTAACTCAAGAAGAGAAATTGGTTCCTATTCTTAAGCAACATAAGCGAGCTATTGCTTGGAGTATTATTGAGGTATTAGTCCATCTTTTTGCATGCACAAGATCAAGTTGGAAGATGAAGGCAAACAATCGATTAAGCAAAAAAGAAGATTAAATGAGAAGATGAAAGAAGTTGTTAAGAAATAAATTATAAAATGGTTTGATGCTGGAATTATTTACCCTATTGCTGATAGCAATTGGTAAGTCCAATGCAATGTGTTCTTAAAAAGAGTGGCATCACTGTGGTTAGCAATGACAAAGACCAATTAATTCTTACACGCATTCCTACAAGATGGCAAGTCTATATGGATTATCGCAAACTTAATGCAGCCACAAGGAAGGACCACTTCCCACTTCCTTTCATTGACCAAATGTTGAACAGGCTTGCTGGAAAATCCTATTACTACTTTTTAGACGACTATTCTGGGTACAATCAAATTACGGAGGATCAAGAGAAAACAACTTTCACCTGTCCTTTTGGTACTTTTGCTTTTCGTCGTATGCCTTTCGGTTTTTACAACGCACCAACCACATTTCAAAGGTGCATGATGGCAATATTCTCGGATATGATTGAAGACTCTTTAAAGGTTTTTATGGATGATTTCTCAGTCTATGGGAATGATTTTGATCATTGCACTGAAAATTTGGATAAAGTGTTGCAGCGATGTGAAGACACACATCTTGTTCTAAATTGGGAAAAATGTCATTTTATGGCAACAGAAGGCATTGTGTTAGGCCATCATATCTCTCGTCAAGGCATTGAAGTAGACAAAGCTAAAGTTGAAATCATTGAGAAATTACCTCCACCGACAAATGTTAAAGGTATTCGCAGTTTTCTTAGGCATGCGGGGTTTTACCAAAGATTTATTAGAGATTTCTTTAAAATTGCAAAACCCTTATGCTCATTACTAGAACAAAATCAAAAATTCCTCTCTGACGATGCATGTCTGGATGCATGTCTGGATGAATGTCACGAAATTGAATTTCAGTATGGCATTCCATCCTCAAACGGATGGACAATCAGAACGGGTAATCCAGATACTCAAAGACATGTTGCGATGTTATATAATAAAGTTTGAAAGTATTTAGGAAAAATATTTATTGCTTGCTAAGTTTGTATATAACAACAGCTATCAGACGAGTATTAAAATGGCATCGTACAAGGCTTTATATGGTCAAAAGTGTAGGACTCCATTATATCAGTCAGAGTTAAGTGAGGGAAAGTTGACAAGTACTAACTTGATATGAGAATTAGAGGATAAATTCAGAATTATCCAAGACTATTTGAAAGTTATTTCAGACCATCAAAAATCGTATGCCGATTTGAAGAGAAAGACGTCGAGTTTCAGATTGGTGTTAAAGTATTTCTGAAAGTATCATATTGGAAAAAAGTTCTACATTTTGGCTGAAAAGGAAAACTCAGTCCGAGGTTCATTAGGTCATATGAAATCCTCGAGAGAATCGAATATGTAGCATATCAACTAGCTTTGCCTTCGAAACTTGAAAATATTCATAATGTTTCGACAGTATAGATCAGATCCATCTAAAACTCGACAGTATAGATCAGATCCATCACATGTGTTATCTCTCAATAAACTAGAACTTTTTCCAAATTTGTTGTATTTGGAAGAAATGGTAAAGATTTTGACTGAAGAAGGAAAAGAACTCTGAAACAAACGATATGTGATGGCTCAATGAGCATATTTGTGGCACTTAAAGTGAAATTAAATGTGAATCTGATTAGTATGCTTTTTGTACAAATTGTGATGTGAATTGATGTTTATGAATAGAGATTAAGTGCATAAGAACAATAATTAAATATATGTATTTGCAAATAATTTGGCTTTGTGATCTCGTGAAACCATTGGATATAGTTGGCATGCCATAGGATTGTGAGTACTCACCCTTATGTTTTGTGATTTGGGCATTGAGGCCCCAAGAAAGATTGGAGGGATAAGGGACTATCGAGCCAAGCTCCATTCACCAGGATATGTTGGTGTGTTGGAGAGTGTTTAGCTTTATGCTACACTTATGGGATATATTAGACTCTTTGAGTCATTGGTGTGATAGAGATCTGTGTATCCAATGTGTAGTGATAGAGCCCACTTTTATGTTTCTTGTTTCCAAGTTGCCAAATTATCATAAAGTGATTAATATATGAAAATGTTGAGTAAATGCATGTGAATATATAAGCTAGACTTTTGAACTACTAAAGCATGAATACGTTGTTTTGTCTTAAGGAATTATCGTTAAATGAATTATATATATATGAGTTGAGGATAATTACATGTGAGAGTATATCCTAGTTTTATGAATTAATGAAGCATGAACACATAACTTTGACTCGATTAAAAATATGATTGTGAATGTGTGGTAGTATGCTCTTGCTTAACCTTTGATGTTGTGTATGTTTTGTGGTTATGTCGACATTCACTAAGCTTGTTTAAGCTTTCCCACTCTTTTAAAACCTTTGCAAACAGATAGCATTGCAGTGTAAGAGGTGCAGAAATACCAAGGAAGTGATCCAAGTTAGGCTTTAGATTTTGAGTAGGTGATCTCGTTATTATTATTTCATACTATGGAAATAAAGGCAATGTGGTTAGAATGTTGGTTGGATATGCATATTATGTCTATGATGTTCTAGTATGTCTATAGATTTTTAGGATTTGTTGTATGTTTATTATTATTTAGTTGGTTTTGCTTTGGTTAGAATATTTGTGGTTGAGATGTTGATTTTGAACTATAATTGTGGTCATTTTGTTGCTAGATGATGTGTTAGTTGATGCATGTTGAAGGGTAAATGTTTGATTGTGTGTCATGCCCTACTTTGTTGTAATTTTTGCTATTTTATATAGAGGTATTGATAATTAGGGCATTAGTATTGATACCTCCATGTTAATTCGTATGTACAGGAAACAATAGCTCAATTTTGTATCAATGCCACATATGAGAAATATTGATATCATCAAATGAGTATCGATACCTACGTGACCTTTTGGAGATTCTTGTTATGTGGTCTTTAAGCATGCTTCTAACTCATGACATGATCGTTTAGCATATGTTTAGTTAATTTTAACCTCGTCTAAGGCAAATTAGACTTAAACCTCCTATAGTAATTTGATTATGATGGTAATCGCATGACAATGAGATGTATTATACTATGTGGTTTATGAGACGGTGGTGTAGTATCTTGTTACTCAGGTTCGGTGACTGGGCTGGGTATAGGGTGTTACATTTAGTGGTATCAGAGCTTAGTTTATCTAACACTCGAACCTAAATTATTGATGTGTGGACTAGGGTTATGAAACCCATGAGTTCAAATTTATCTAATTTCTTAAATTGTTTGAGATATATCTATTTGAATTGCATGAATTTGTTTGAAATTAGGGTAGGAACGGGAACACATTGCCTTTATTCTAAAGTTTTCTTGCAGGAACTTTCTTTGGATCATTTCTCCACCACTCACACCTTTGGTTTGTTTGTGTGTTAGATTAGATTCAATATGCCTCTTAGACGTGTTAATGTGAGTGCAAACGTATTCGTACATTCTAATTGAATTTTGATAATATATGTTGCTAGTTGTATGTATAGCATGTGATGTTATGGAATGATAATTGAATTCTTGAATTGTATGCTTGAGTGAAATGCCATGGAATGAGTTGATTAAAAGTTTGCTATACATGCGCTGGAAAATTTTGTTGTAGCATGTTAAAATTCCATTGAAATAAATGTAATATCAAGACATGATAGAATTTCATTGAATTGATTGTGAGACCAAACACATGATAAGTGTTCCACTAAATTGAAATGAATGACATAATGAAAGCGTCTAAAACATGCCACTAAATTGTGATTGTAATGAAAACATGTACTTATTTGTACCTCATATGACATAATGCATGTGCATGGGGTGGGATATTATAGATGATGGAGGTGTTCCATGGAGTACGGTGGCAGATTAAGTCTGCATTCATGTTCTCAGTGTACTGCACAGAGAGTAATAAGGAGACTGATGATTATATCGCATATTGATTGGCAATATAATTGCATTATTTATAATGGTGGTTTAACCACATCGAGCTCAGCTTACAATGTTTGGAGATTGGTAGACGGGTCTTGGGGAACTCGTGGACTATAGAGGATTGATGGGTAGGAATCTTTTTGCATAGTATTATGCTCATGGCATACTCAAATGTTAATATTTTATGCTACGTATTGTGCTGCATTGAATTATTGATTATTGTCTGTATGAATGATTGTGTGTTTACATTGTTATTGGCTCACACTGAGCCAGTTTAGCTCACACCATAGTTCAAACTTCACAGGTAATGCTCAAAGACTAAGGTCGGACTCGGCATGCGCACATGCGATGAAATTCGGACTAAACATTTATTTTTCTTAAATTATATTATAATTTATTTGGTTTTGGACTGTGGTTTTAGGTTTTTCTTTATTTTAGGGTTTTAACCATGCATATTCATCTCATTGACTGGATTTAAATACATATTTTGAAATCGGACAATACATGATACTTTACTTACTTAAATTTGTCATAAACTGAGTTTCTCACTACAACAAAAAAAGTTAGAGTATGTTGAATGAAAAGACGAACAAAATGTTTTCTAAAACCACGCTATCACTTATAAAATGACTCAAGGACAGATGACTTAAAAAATGAACGATTTCTAAATTAACACAAGAGAAAATCGTAATTTTTTTTAGAAGAGGGTAACTAATGTTTTCAAAGAACGGTAGGGTCATTTAGTCACACAGGTGACTCATGTGGTCTTCACAATTTGGCCATAACGTCTAAAGCCAAGTTGGGAAGGTTACATTCCAAGTATGGAAAACTATCACATAGTTTTGTGATAATAGTGTGGTAACAGCTCCTACTAAGGAAACAAAAAATTATAAGAGGACAAAACATATTGACCGAAGTATCACATTATACAAGAGGCGATAGCAAAAAAAAATAGTAGATATAGTCAAAGTCACATTTGAGGACAACCTTGCGAATCCATTTACTAAAACTCTGGAGACTAGGAGTTTTAAGAAACGTGTAAAGGGTATGGAAATGTGAAATATGACTCATTTACTTCACTAGGGCAAGCAAGAGATGGTTGGGATTTTGAGCCCTTGGTGCAGTTATTTCGTCATTATGCTTGTAATTTTTCGAATAGATTGGTTAAATAATATTTCATACTGAAATTATTATTTTTATATAGTTTTCCTCAAATGGTCTATGTACAAAGAAAATATTGGCTCATTGATTACCTAAGGTTTAACTAATATCAAATTTCATCATAATGATGGATTAAGAAGCACAAAGACAACTTATATCAGTAAGTAATCTAAATGGCCCGTAGTCTAAAGAATAAAATATGAGCAATTAATTCAAGAGACTATGATGTAAGGCTCAAGGTCCAATTTCAAGCTCATGGACATGTTGGGCTTCCACTACCTCAAGGCCAACTAACGAGGTCAAAAGCCAAGAAAATCAAAGTAAGATTGAAAAAGACCATACAAGACTTCGTTATAAAGGCCATAGATGTGCATACGAGGAAAAAGAAAATAAAGATTCACTTTCTTATTTTCAAGAAATCAAGAAACCGATTCTTCATCCAATTATGTTATTTTGGGAGATTTTAAGAATTAAGAAAATCAAGATTTCAAATCTTGGAATTTTTGTTCCAAGAAGTCAAATCTTGAAGTTGGTGCACGATGGACTACATGTACGAGCTTAAACGAGCCAATTTGGGAGTAAATGAACCACAAGTCCATGTTTTTGAAAATCAGCCCATTCGGATATCTGCAAGCCCATCATGAAGTTTAGAAAAGGACTTAGTTGAATATCAGGCCAAATTGTCAAAGTGGCCTAATTCGTAAACCTTTTTCCTATCCAAATTTATTTAATTAGTGGATCAACATGTGAAATTTTAGCCCAAGGATCCCATTTAGAACCTTACACGAATTTCTTATCATATTTCCACACTTAGACATGTTTTCATGTAAATTAATTAGTTAGTTAGCTGATGAGTTGTCATGCTTAGTTGGCACACTTATCACATTTCTTAAATTTAAGAGATTAGTTAAGGATTGGGAGGATATGAATAGAGTGTGCCCTCACCCCTTTTATTCACTCATTGATTATTTGATTTTGAGTTAATAAAATTCTCTTTAAGTTTTCTTTTGAAGAATTTCTCTTGAGTTTTCTTTTAAAAGTGTTTTAACAATCCTTTTATATTGTGAGAATCATTTTTAAGCTATTTCTTGCCAATGAGTCTTTCTTGGAGGGGCAATTAGATTCGTTTGAAGGGGGTTGTGGATTCATCTTGTTTCCAAGGCTTCTTAGGACGTCTACTAACAACTTTTATCTTTTCCATCTATTTTCTTTCTTTTTTTTATTTCTCTATTTTGTTCTTGTTAATTTGAATCTAATCTTTGAATTTACCTCATTCTAGGTCTTGTTTCAATCAAGAGTAGAGTTCTTCTATCTTCTCTCATCTAGAAACATCCCAAAAATAGGGGTTCTTCGCTTTTCTTGCAATTTGAATTCTTTTGTTACAAAATTGTTTGCTTTTGGCTTAATTCTTCAATCTATTAAATTGTTTTTGTTATTTTGTTTCAGATATGGTTGAAGGCTTCTTTAGAGTTCAAGAATGGTTTTTTTTTTTTCTAAGAAACCTTATTCTACTCATTCTTAAACTCCTTTTCGCCGCCCATCCCTTTATATGATTTTGGGTTTTGTTGTCATTCAATTTCCAATTTATTTTTTTTAGATCTTTGTTTGGCAGCTTCTTCTTCATCAAAAATGATCCAAATCCAAACACTTAGGTTTTCATTGTTCTCGGATAACCAAGCCTTCTCTTTAATTTTTCTTGTGATTTCATTCGGGTTTTTTAATCTCTATTCTTCAAATTTGTTCTAATCATTTTCTTTCATTTAATTAGCAGCCTGATTTCGTTTTAAATTCATCAAGAAAAAAGGTTTCCTTAACCGACTTGGATTCCTTCAAGAACCCTAATTCTGATTCCAGTCTCCTTGTTCTGTTATCACTTGATTTTTTTCCCTTTCAATTTTGACTTGGATTATTAGTGTTTTAGGTTGAGTCGAACTCCAAGTGTTCTCTCATTCGTCTAGAGCCCTCGGCCAAATCTTCGAATTGGAAAAACTTATGATCCTCTTCTGCATGTGTATTTATCAGTTAGTATTAGATTCAAGATTCAATCAAAGACAAAGTTCAAGGAAGAATGTTTTCAACGAAAGGGGGAATGATACATTCACAGATGGGGTGAAATTTATTAAAGACAATTCAACCAAGCTACCAATTTTCAAGATCAAAAAATTAGTCAACTTACGATGAATTTTTGGATAAGATCCAGGAAGTTATGGGCTGAGATGTATGCATAGCATTTGAAGATCTATCTTCTAGCTTCTAAACGTATTTTGAATCACACAATTTCGAGTTTGAGATCTCAAGTTATGAATTTTTTAGTGAAGATTGCATGAGCAAAATTTTTGGACGGGATAATTACAAGAAATTATGAGTTTCGAGCTTTAACTCGAGTTTAAATCATATTAGGTTCGATTAATTTTTATTATATATGAGGCCAAATTTGTATATATTAAGTTTCATTATTTTATTATTTATTTATTCTAAATTTTAGGATAGTTTTAAGCACATAAAGTTGTTTAGGAGTTTTATATTTCTTAGTCAACAAGAAAGTTTAGTTCTACTAAAGTTAATTCTTGTTTAGATTAATTAGAGTTTCATTATACTTAAGAGTTTTATTTTGATGTGATTAGCTAGCCTATATAGGGGCCTCTTCATTATTATAAAGGACCTTACTTAATAAATTTCAACTCTTTAAGTTATTTCTCTTTGTGAGATTTCTCTTTTGTTTATTTTAAAAGTAGATTTTATTCTTGGTTTAATAATTCTCTCAACTCAATTCTAATTTTGTTAAAATCATGACGACTTTACCGTAAAAGAATCTGTTAGAAAATATATTTAATATTTCTATATTCAACGGATTCACTATGACCATGTAACCTCCCAAACCCAGTCTAGATGTTATTGAGACACCCCAAACCTGGCCAGGACAGAATGGCCCAAATTCGAAGCGTTACATTAGCCACCTAAGTGACTCTCCGACTAATGACCTCCAAAGACACACCTTATCTTATAACACCTCAATCTTATCTATTTATTAGTTATTTATTAATGCGGAAGCAATTTGTGAACCAATTTTAAACTTTTATAAGTAATTTAACCTAAGGGCATTTTTCTCATTTTACCACCTACGGTTAAACTAACCTGAATTTAGATCTATACATTTACCAACCCTTTTTTAGTCAATTTATGTAAGCCTTAAAAATTTCAGCTTAATTTAAGTTTATTTTCTATGTCTAATTCAAGTTTATCATTAAGAACTAAATCGTAAAAATTTCAAATTATCATTAATATACCCCGAATATTAAATTGAGTGTGTTTCTAATAAAATTTATCAATTACAAGTCTAATCCTAAAATTTTATCAAGTTTCCTTCTCATTTAAGTGTAATAGCCCGTTTTGAGTGAAATCAGAATTGTGGTTTCAGGACCACAAATTCGACGTTAAAATATTTATTTTATTATTTTATGGTCTACACCATGATAGTGGTATCGTATAAAAATTTCGTTAAGAAATTTTACCGTTTGCATACTTAATTTGATAAAAAGGACTAAATCACATAAAGTGCAAAAGTTGTGTTCTAGTAGCTAAAGGTATTAAATAGCTATAGAACCTTAAAGTATAAGTCCTTATGTGGTAATTAGACCATTCATGTTGATAGAGGAATGTGATGGCTTGGTATAAGTGAAATTATGAATGTTTTTAAAGGTTATAATAGTAAAATGGTAAATAAATGATAAATTAAATAAAACAAAACCAAGTTATCATCTTTAATTCTTTCTTCAACCGAAAATACAAAGTAAAAGAAGCCATGGAAGCTTGCTAGGTTCGGGCATGGAGTTGTGAGTGCATGGTATGTATTTTAGACCCATTTTTAATGATTTTTATGTTTTCGAGATCGTTGTAGCTTAATCTAGCTAGCTCGGGGACTAATTTGTAAAATTGTTAAAAGGTTAGGGTTTTGCCATGAATGAATGTGTATGATTTTTGATGTTTTATGGTATAAAATGGTTAGTTTTTTATAGATAAACAACTTTTGTTAAGTCAATTTTGGTGAAATTGTCAAATAGGGATTAAAATGAAAAATAGAAAATTTTACATGGTGAAATTATGAAATAAATGAAATATAAGGCTTGCTAGGGACCCATATAAAATTCAGCTATGATGGGTTTTGGGAAAATTGCATGATTTTCCATTTTTATGAGCTAGGGACTACATTGAAAAGAAATCAAATGTATAAAGAAAAATTTGTAATTTTGCTAAAATATGAAATTGGATTAAATTGAATAGAATAATTATTGAATTGAGCCAAATTTATCCGATTAGATCAAGACAAACCTTGTACGACTTTAGATCGGGGCAAAGATAAAGTTTCGGATTAGTCGCCTCCGTATCTACGTTTAATCGTCGAGGTAAGTTCTTGTAATTAAATTTTACTTATATATTTTGAATTGAATTATACATGTATTATGAATCACCATATATATATACCGATCGCATATCGAAAGATATTACTACGACTACTGAGACCCGATTGAACCTTAGGAATTCGTAGGATGCAAATGACATGTCATTAGGGTTACATGATTCAGGTGCTGGTCCTGAACGTCCTACTGATGGCTGAGGTTTGACATGTGTTGTTAATACTCCACAGCTCATGTGAGCGGCATCATGTAGCTACGTTCCGACCCATAACTCGTGTGAGCATTCTGATTTACAACTCGTGTGAGCATACATGTACATGAATTGATGGATTACAGTTATATGAGTTGACACACTATGTGTGAGCTATCCTAGGTATCCAACGGTATTCTAAATGGTTCAACAGGCATTATTCAGAAAGAAAATGTTAAGAGTTCGATACGAACTAAGACATGGACACATGTGAATTTCATTGAAATGGTGATACATTGTATATTAAGAGTTGAAACGGATGATATATGCATATGATACACGATTAAATGTTGTATTTATCCATGATCAGATTATATATGCATATGATACACGATTAAATGTTGTGTTCATCCATGATTATATTGCTTATGTTGTGTTCATCCAAAGAGGCCATGATACAGTAAAATCCCCAACAAAAAATCAAAATCAAAATTAAGCACTTAAATGGAATGAAGTAGGTTGTGTGGCCACCGCTGAGTCCTCCGACCGCACCGATCCTCCTATGACTTGGGATTACCTGTACAGATAAATCAAAAGGGTGAGTTTACAAAAAATCAGTGTGTAATCCCATATATACAAGCAGACAGAAAGCAATCACAATCTGGGCCTAAGCCCTTTTTCAG
>JABEZY010274592.1:0-12622 GCA_013467495.1 Gossypium gossypioides
ATTAGTAAACTCTGGTAATGCTCTATAACCCTATTCTGGCGATAGATACGGGTTAGGGGTGTTACAATTTTAGTCGATTTAGATAATTTTGTAGTTTCATTTTAGACTCGACAGATATTGGTGAGATTATAAAAAGAAAAATAAGGCAAGTCCAAAATAGATTACAAATCCAAAGGATCAAATTGTAGTTATCTTAGTGCAAAACAATCTAAGCTCTCGCGCATTGTCAGATCCTAAATCAAATGTCTTCCTGACAGATAAAAGTAAGATAAGGGTGAGTCATCAAGCACGCGTATAACCAAACTCAAATACAAATAAATAGAACGTAATATATAAATCATAGTAACGTAAGCATTTGATAACAGTTGTATAACCAGTACGGAATAGATCTAAAGTATCACAGAAGTTTCAACAGTGGTAGTACAATAGAACAAAGTAAAACAGAATAGAGCAGAACAATGCAATTCAAACAGAACAGAAACGAATAGAGCAGAATAATACAGGATGGAACAGAGGAGAGTGATACTGAACAGAACAAAACAGAGCAGAACAGAATAGAACGGAGCATAGCAGAACAGAACATGTATGTTTATGTAGATGCAGTGTTTTCAAACAGATCAAAATGTAGATTTATCAGAAACAGTCATCCTAAACTCTGGTACAAACCAAAATAGAGTTCTCCCCCAAACTCATCCATAAAAAACACACCAATAAAGTCATCCCGGGTTGCCCGACAACGATGACCCGTCATCCTGGGTTGCCTGGCAATGATGGCTTATCAATATGCAGTTAAACTACCAATCAAATATATGTAGTCAAACCACTATAGTATAGTTGAACTGCCGGAATAGAAGTGTGGATAAACCACCAAATAGTACAGATCATTACACTGCTAGAAACTCTCCTTTTACTTCAACCCAAGTCCCATACAATGTGTTATGGCATGCTCATGCAGAATCAGAGTAATGAGCATGTAAGTCATGCTATCTCTCAATAACAGAATTATTAAATATGAGGGTCCATGTTTTTTAAAACAAACTTCTCAAACCTCAACGGACCATACGAGATTTGTCATGATGTCACATGCAAGATTATAAATCAGAACCAGTAACAATTAGTCTAACATGTTCATATATCGCATATTCTTCATCAACAGAGCAACACAGAGGCGTCCCAACAAACTTAACAAAATATAGGTCGTACCTGATAATTCGCACACATAGGCAATAAAACATTACGTTTTGATGGATCCTACTCACTTAGGTTCAAACATAACATATATACGTACATATCACAAGTTGTTCATCATCAGTCTAACACGTTTAGATATCGCATATATCATCCATCTATCAGTCTTAGAGCATCAGATAGTCCTCTTACGATCAAATTCAGATCATAAATACATTGTGGAGGTCCGTGCTCATGTTGGTCAACACTCATGGCCTCAAAAATAAGATTTGGATCCTATTCATATGCCACATGGCCTGGACACACGCCCATGTCCTTGCCCGTGTAGCTCACACAGCATGGGTACACGCCTATGTCCCTGGTCGTGTGGTTCTAATGCGTAAGCAGTGAGTTACACGGCCTAAACACACGCCCATGTCCTTACCCGTGTGGCTCAAACGGCCTGGGCACACGCCCATGTCCCTGGCCGTGTGGCGTCAACAGTCTCGTTTCCTGATGACTGAAAACGTAAAAAAAGAGGGGCTTTGGCACCCACTTGATACGGACTCGATGTAGGAGCAACAAGGATGAATTCTTGTCCCTAAATGACAAGCAATTGCCCAACAAAACGATTAATTCGCAGTCAAATTGCTAAAAACTAACATTCTTAAATCGCAATTTTGTCAAAGAACTTTTGACACTAGAACTTTAAATCGAACTTACTGGCCAACGAATTGAACTAAAACGAAGAAATTAGACCCCATACAGAATCAATGTAACGTAACATGACACAAAAAGAAATGAACTTGAAACAGTGAAACCGAATCAGTAAAGAAGAAAGCAAAAGCGTAACGTTAGAAAAAAATGAAACAATGTGAAACAAAAAGGGAGTTTTTGCTTTGGGAAGTCTAATTAACTAAAATAAACTACCCCACAAGGCAGTTCAATAAAAACATCTCCCTAGCTTTTGCCAAGACTTGAACCCAAGACCGAAAGGTATGCAAACGTTTAACTATTGAACCAGCAGACTCATTCTTATCATTAGTTTATTGAAAATAGAACTTATGCCAGGTGATCAAGAGTAAGGGTTTGATACAAATAACAAAATTTCAAGGAACAAGGTTTGAACCTAGAACCTCTCACACATGACTAGAACACCTAACCACTGAACCAGATCAATTTCCTTGTCATTAATTTCCAAAATTTAAACTCAAAATCTAACCCAATTTTTGGAGTGTTACACAAACATAAGTGACTAAAATGTAATATGAGATAAACAAAAATGACTATTTTAGTAGTTTACCCGAGTTCAAATTTATACATGCTTGAGAACTATCTAATGATATTAATCATGAATTTTTTACTATAGCCTCACTAAGAAAGCAGGTAAAAGATTCTTTAAAACTATGAATTAGTTTTGAAAGAAAATTATGATTAGATATGTTGTACTCCTTGAAATGAATGTAGCATTACATAATCAATGTAGCATTACATAATCAATCTTAAAAAGGATAAAGTTATAACTATGGTTATGAGCATGGTTTTTGATGGGCTAGTATGAGTATAATAATCACTATAACTATAATGATTATAATATTTTTTCTCTCTCCTATAAAGTGGAATGATAAATTTAAATAAGAGAATCACTAAAGTTTTCCAAATAACCCTTCAAAGAGAATAAAAATATTTATGTGATACTCAAAGATTATTTGACACATTTGATTTATCACTTTTGATCATTGAAATCAATTTGGAAATTTTGACATATTTCCTAAAGTGAATATTGTACATAATTTTATAGAAATTATATTTCTTTTGTTGAGTTAATGACATTATAAACATCTATTTGGTTTAGGCATTTTCAGAAGTAAATGTAATAATGGATATAAAATAAAAGAATGATAATGAAACTATTAATTGTCACAATTTATATTGACATTATAGTTCTACTAGTTGTTGAAAAGTATAAGGCTAAAAAAAAAAAAAGATGATGCTAATAAACATTATGATAAAATATGAATGCATCATGTACATGCTTGTAGTATGTCTAAAACATTAAATTTTCCAAGCCTTATAAAAAAATTACTCCATAATGCATGATAATAAAATTTGAATTGAAATTATTCTATAAGAGGAAGAGGATAGAAAATTATAATTTTAAACCCCTATAGTGCAACTTTAATATCTGATTATGACCTTATATTATTTTGTATTTTATTGTATTATGATATACAAAAAATTATCTAACCGCATGTTTGGTAAAGTGATTGAGTAGTAACATGAATTTATTCTTTGTTATGTTTAACATAAATTTTATTTATACTTATTCTTTATACAGGTATACATTTTTTTTGTATGAATAAATAAAGTTTTTAAGGATCCAAAATTTTTATAATCCATGTTGAAAAGATTTGTAAAATTGCATATTATTTAAAACAAGTTACGTATTCACAAAAGTATTACATCAAATTGTAAATCTCTTGAAGAGCTAATGTTGCACCTCCTTGTGATGCAAAATATTGTAGAACAAAATATTATTATTTTAGATCGAGAAGATATATATATTGAAGGAAATATTTATGTGTTTTACATTTAAATCATGTACAACAATGAAATAAGATACTCATGTATTTGTATTATAAATATTCCTCAAAGGAATACATTACTTTTATATGATTGACACATGAGATAGTGACAAAACGTTCTGCAACGCCCAAAATTTTGAGTAATTGTTTGATAAACTTTGTCAATAATTGAGTCTCTGCATCTGTGGTTAAGTGTTCTGTTTATGTGTTTTGAGATTGGGGGTTCGAGTCTTCCCTCTTGTAATTGTTCTGTTTATTTTGATTTAACCCTACCTTTAGTGATTGCGTGCTCGTAATCGAGAGTTTGATTACAATACATTAGTTTTCTTGATCGTCTAATTCAGTATCGTCTCGATTTAGCATTCAAGGTGAAATTGTGAATAATGGAAACTTGGTAGATGAAAATGACTAAAAGTAGGTTGGATGGATGACTTGTACGAATCAAACACTTAGAAATGAATCAACGATATGAGAGATCGTGACCCGATTTCTATAAACTGAAATAACAAACGAGTCTTTGAAGAAGAAAAAGTAAACTATGACCCGTTATTTAGCAAAATAGGAACCAACAGTATATTAGAATGCCACACTTCAGAACAAAGAAAGAAAGCAAGTGATAAGTTCAAAAGAAAAAAAGGTTTGACGCCACAAGGAGAACCTTGATAAGTCCAAGTAAGTTCTTTCAAGAACAATGAGATAGAATTTTCGCAATAACTCAAAAATATTCATTCATCATAGTGCTCCAAACAATGTCCTCTTACAAACTATTTCTAGGTAGTATTATGACTATTCCAATTCCTATGTGAGACCTTTCATCTTCAGCAATTAAGTAAGGTTATTACAAGTATTAATTTCGTTTTAAACTCATGTAGGGAAGCCAATGAGTCATGTCTCTTCATTGGAATATGGTGTAGTTGAAAAGACATCCCAATTCTCCTTAGTGAAGACTTAATGTATCCTTAATGTGTTTAATTGATGTCCCTTCATATCCCTTGAAACCAAATTATAAAAGCTTGTGTAACATCCTCTTAAATGGCATCATGATGAAGGTTTAAGACTCCAAAAAAGTTCAGACTTGAAGAGTCTCCTTTGGTCCATTAAACAACCTCCATAATGTTCTTTAAAAAGCTTTGAAACCGTCCAACTTGAAGAGTCTTTAATCATATGAAAAGTCACCTGCAAAATATATATTTAAGCATTAAAAAATAACTTAAAACACTCGTAAAAATAACATATTTAATAAAATACATGCACACGAATTAAATGAACATGCAACTTAAATCATACTTTATTAATACCATATTTATAATGATAATTATCATACTATGCATTAAAAGTAACAGCCAAATTAAACACACTTCACACACTTACTAACTCATGCTTAAACTAAATGAAATGAATTAATTAATGCATGACTTAATTTAATGATGCAAACTTTAACTAACATGAGAGTTACATAAAGCATGTCATAATTTATTATGTAAACTTAATTAACATGGGAGTTACATAATGCATGACTTTATTTAAGGCAAAACACATAATGCATGTCATAATTAAAAGATGCAAACACTTAATGATCAAGACATAATTAAAAACTATAGAATTAATTAAACTAAACAAACAGCCACATGCAAAACATTGCATGGACTTGGAACGTTATTTTGGGTCCAATAAGGGTTGGACATCTCATGTTTAGCTCAAACTTTCTGAATCGGGCCCATCATCGCCTCTTTAAGCTTCTTGGATCTAGCATGCGTTATAGGCCTGATGGGAATTTCAATCGGATTCTCTTTAAACGGGAAGCTTGGAGTTTGGTCGACTTAATGAGCTCGAGTGCACTTCAATCTTTCCCGTGCATGTATCATGTTTCCTTATTCAAAATGAATTGTCCTCAAATCGGACCATTTGTTCGCAAAAAACCTTTCAAGATCACGAACCCCTTTATTCATGAACTTGATAAAGTCGCTTCCAAAAACCTGAGAATCACACATGGTTCGAAAAAAAATAAGGTTATTTGCATACCCTCCCTCTTTGGAAGAATACCATTTCAAATTGTCACATACACGAGAATGCAACAAATTAGTGACACTCTGAATTATAAGAATAAAATAACATTTTGGAATCCTATTAAAAAATGGAACACATAAATCAATGCCGAGATAAAAAATATAAGTTGGTCTTACCTTTTCAGAATGTATTAAAAGTTTCATCAATGGAAACAAAACAGAATCACAAAGCATTCAGAAGTTATAATCTCGAAAAACAAAATTCCATTGCTCGAATCCCTTGAATAAGAATATAGATTCACAATATTCGGGATCGAAAGTTTGATTTTGCATTTGCAACTCATCACAGTTCAAATGCTTTGTTTTCATATTTAAAGACAAAACATCAAACAAGCAAAAATTGTTCACACATTTATTCAAACAAAAATTATGATGCTTGATTTCTCTCAATAAAGATTCAGAATAACAAGCTCCATGTTTAAACACATGATTTTGATCACTCGTTCCAAAATGCAGTAAAAGTTTCTTTTTCACCAATAATTCACACATGCTAAACAAAGAGGATTTAAGCATACAAACATTCAAACAACCAAACCTCTCAAATTTCATCCAAGTAGGCATGCACTTATATGAAGATTTCTCACGAAGATTTAAAGAATTCACATAACCATCAGAATCAAACAAATTAAGCTTTTTACGTGAAAATTCTTTATCACACACGACCAAATTTTGTATACATCGATTTAATCCAACCACATCAATAGACTTACTAACACAATACACATCATGAGAAAAACTCTTCATGACACTATTTGAGACAAAATCATCAACAATAATTAAAGAATGACAATTAACCGAAACAATGTGCGGAGATCTTTCGAAAATTAAGTCACCGATAATTTTATCAACAACATTCAAATTAGATTATCGTGATTCAATTGCTAAAGATTCCTTACCTTGCTTACCTTTAAGCACTTGTGGATTAATGTCATTTTTGATCTTACCTTTATTGATCAATTGAAACCGTCTCTCGTTGGAAAGGTAATGAAGTTGAAACTCGTCAAATGGATCTTTAGAAACCTGAAATGACGAGACAATGCGAGGACAACTCGCATGTTGGTTAGTAAAAACACTCCTCTCATTTTCACTCATTTCCTTTTTAATTTCTCTTTCTTTTCCAACAATGTCACTCAATCCACTCACACTTTATTTTATTTCTTCAATCTCAATCTCTTTTTCAATTTTTATTTCTTGCTCACGATCCTTTTCAATCTCAATCTCTTTTTTCTTTCTTTCACTCTCTTTTTCTTTTTCAATTTCTTTTTTCCTTCTCTCAAATTCTTTTAGTTTTCTCTCATTTTCTCTCATTATGAACTCTTGTTTTTCTTTTCTCGCAATTTCCTTTCGTCTCATACTTTCTTTACAAGATGGGGTTGAAATGAAATAATCAAAATGAGTAGACTTTCTTTGGTCACAAGTGGAATGTTTTACACATGAAACACGATCTCCTCTTCGTGATTGAAACTCCATGGATGAATACTTTGATGCACTTGAAGAGATACTCATACCTTCACGTTTGTTACCTCGGAAAGCTTCAATCTTGAGATTCTTGTTATTTTGACTTGAATTCCTTGGAGAATAGGAATCAAGACATGACTCTCTCCTAAATGAATCTTTTCGCTCTTTTTGCACAAAGGACTCATTCGATGATCTTCCTTCCACATGATCAATTCTTTTATGCAATTGTTCAAATTCAGATCACAGGATTCTACGCATTTCTTTCATCAAATCTTGAGGTTCAGAATCTGAAAGCTCTTCTTGAAACATGATTTATTGAAAAGATTGGAAAATAAAAGAATTTAAAATAAAAGTTGAATACCTTACCAATACAAACCTCACGAATTTCTCTCACAAAGAAAAAAATATTTTTGTTCACTCCACTCGTGTTTGCACTCAATTTGGCTTTTTCTCGCTCTTTTAATCTCACCACTCGTGCCTTTTTCCTTTCAAGTTCTTCTCTAAGTTCTGGAACAAACTAGTTAGGACCTGAACAAAGAACACTTGCAACAGTTGGTTAGCAACAAACGGTTGATATGTGGTAGGATAGGTTCAAAAAGGAAAGGAAAAGGTAACAAATTTTTTTAATCGAAAGATTTCAATAGTGTGACAACTTGTCGAAAAATATAAGATATACTCGAAGATATGAATCAGTTTTTTTTCTTCCTTTTTCTTTCAACTTCAATTTTTAATCGAAATTTCACTTCGTATTTTTTTTCAAATTTTTTCTAATATTTCAATTTTTTCACTATTTTGAAACTTCTAATACGATACATGGATTAGATTTTTGTAACTCTGATACCAAATGATGCCTGCTCTTAAACGTGAGTTTGATTACAATACGCTAGTTTTCTAGATTGTCTAATTCTATATCGTCTCAATTTAGCATTCAAGGTGAAATTGTGAATAATGGAAACTTGGTAGATGAAAATGACTAAAAGTAGGTTGGATGGATGACTTTTATGAATCAAACACTTAGAAATGAACCAACGATATGAGAGATCGTGACCCAATTTCTATGAAGAGAAATAAAAAACAAGTCTTTGAAGAAGAAGAAGTAAATTGTGACCCGCTATTTAGCAAAATAGGAACCAACAGAATATTAGAATGCCACACTTCAGAACAAAGAAAGAAAGGAAGTGATAAGTTCAAAAGAAAAAAAGGTTTGACGACACAAGGAGAGCCTTGATAAGTCCAAGTAAGTTCTTTTAAGAACAATGAGATAGAATTCTCACAATAATTAAAAAATATTCATTCATCATAGTCTTCCAAACAATGTCCTCTTACAAACTATTTCTAGGTAGTATTGTGACTATTCCAATGCCTATGTGAGACCTTTCATCTTCAGCAATTAAGTAAGGTTATTACAAGTATTAATTTCATTTTAAACTCATGTAGGGAAGCCAATGAGTCATGTCTCTTCATTGGAATCTGGTGTAGTTGAAAAGGCATGCCAATTCTCTTTAGTGAAGACTTAATGTATCCTTAATGTGTTTAAATTGATGTCCCTTCAACTCCCTTGAAACCAAATTATAAAAGCTTGTGTAACATCCTCTTAAATGGCATCATGATGAAGGTTTAAGACTCCAAAAAAGTTCAGACTTGAAGAGTCTCCTTTGGTCCATTAAACAACCTCCATAATGTTCTTTAAAAAGCTTTGAAACCGTCCAACTTGAAGAGTCTTTAATCATATGAAAAGTCACCTGCGAAATAGATATTTAAGCATTAAACAATAACTTAAAACACTCATTAAAACAACATATTTAATAAAATTCATGCACGCTAATTAAATGAACATGTAACTTAAATCATACTTTATTAACACCATATTTATAATGATAATTATCATACTATGCATTAAAAGTAACAACCAAATTAAACACACTTCACACACTTACTAACTCATGCTTAAACTAAATGAACAAATGAGTTGCTTAATGCATGACTTAATTTAATGATGCAAACTTTAACTAACATGAGAGTTACATAAAGCATGTGATAATTATTATGTAAACTTAACCAACATGAGAGTTACATAATGCATGTCATAATTAAAAGATGCAAACACTTAATGAGCAAGACATAATTAAAAACTGTAGAATTAATTAAACTAAAAAATATCCACATGCAAAACATTGCATGGACTTGGAACGTTATTTTGGGTCCAATAAGGGTTGGACATCTCATGTTCAGCCCAAACTTGCTGAACCAGGCCCATCATCGCCTCTTTAAGCTTCTTGGATATAGCACGCGTTATAGGCCGGATTCAATCGGATCCTCTCTTTAAATGGGCAGCTTGGAGTTTGGTCCACTTAATGAGCTTGAGTGCACTTCAATTGTTCCCGTGCATGTATCATCCCCTCCCTCGTCAAATTGTTTTGTCCTCAAATCAGGCCATTTGCTCGTGAAAAACCTTTCAAGATCACGAACCCCATTATTCATGAACTTGATAAAGTCGCTTCCAAAAACCTGAGAATCACACATGGTTCGAAAAGAAACAAGGTTATTTGTATACCCTCCATCTTTAGAACGGTACCATTTCAAATTGTCACATACACGAGAATGAAACAAATTAGCGACACTATGAATTATAAGTACAAAATAACTTTCTTGAATCCTATTAAATAATGGAACACATAAACCAATGTCGGGATAAAATGATAAATTTGTCTTACCTTTTCAGAATGTATAAAAAGTTTCATCAATGGCAACAAAGCAGAATCAAAAGTTATAATATTGGAAAAGAAAATTCCATGGCTCGAATCCCTTGAACAATAATAATATTGATTCACAATACTAATCCGAAAGTTTTTTTTTTAAAATTCGTTTCTATTGACGTTATAGTTCTTGTACTGTTTTTCCTTTATTTTTCCTCTTTCTTTTTGCTTGCTTCCATGAATTGTTATTGGGTCTAAGTGGGAGTTTTTCATTACTCGTTGCATCATTTGGAAGTTTATCGTGTAAGTTCTGACGTTATTCCCTTCGGTGTTTGTGATTTTTCTTTTGATATCATTTGTTTTGTTGAAAATGAGTTTCTGCTGGTTTTGCTCAAATTTTTTGTTTAAGTACTCGATTGGTTTCCTTTTTAGGCAAAGATTCGTTTTTCTCTTTTACGTGCAAGGTGGGTGTGCAAATTTTGAGTTGGGTTGTATTGAAGCTTTTCGACATAATTTTTTTTTATACGTTAACTTTAGCGATTTGTTTGAGAATAATTGTGTAATTAGTTATTGGATAGTCGTTTTAGGTTTCGAAATCCTTCTGCATTGTTCCTACTTCAAAACTACATCAAGTGCGTAATGAAAACCTGATTTTCTGCAATTTTTAAAAGTAAAAAAACATGACTATCGATGCCACACAGTCGTGTCAGGTCGTGTGGTAGGTCATGCAACTCACTATTTATGAATTGGAGGCACATAGGCTAGGGACACGAGCATGTGTCCAGGTCGTGTAACTCAATGTTTTATATTTAAGGTTACACGGGTTAGGGACACGAGTGTGTGTCCAAGCAGTGCGAAGAGTTATGAGTCACACAGGTGTGTGGTTGGCTGTATTACCCTTAACTCGTATCTGTTGTCGAAACAGGGTTACGGAGCATTACCGAAGTTTTCAAATTAAATGGACATAAAATTCAAACTTTTCAAATCATATCAATAAACACATTAAAACCAATTCAAAACATACATATTGTCCCTTAAACATGCCCTCGAGGCCCTAAATACGCGTTAGAAACAAGTCGATACTAAATCGGAAACTCAGAGAATTTTTTGTCAGAAAACAATGAAAATTTTCAAGACTGTAAGGGTCACATGGCCGTGTGGCCAGGCCATGTGGGCATTCGAAGTAGGGACACATGGCCGTGTCCCAGCCTTTGTCCGTGCCTATGTAACTCACTGACTTGGGTCACACAGCCAAGCCACCGCCCGTGTGCCAGGCCGTGTACCCTTCGAAGTAACCTCACACGCCCGTATGCCAGGTCGTGTACCCTTCGAAGTAACCTCACAGACCCGTGTGCCAGGTCGTGTACCCTTCGAAGTAACCTCACACGCCCATGTGCTAGGCCGTGTAACTGCTTGACTTGCAACCCTTTGAAAACTACAAGGGACACACGGTTGTGTCACCTGACACACAGCTGAGGCACACTCTCGTTTCTCTACTCGTGTGGATGAAAATAGGCCATTTTACAAGCCATTTTTTTCACCCAACTTGTCATGTACCTATAACAAAAAAATGCACATATGCACAAGCCATAACAATGCACTAAATTCATGCATAACCAAGTCATATACATATGGTACATTATCATACAACCAATATGCCCTTAGGCACCTCAAAATAACAATATGTAAACATGTACAATCATGTAATCAATTTGGCCAAAATAATAATCTAACTTCCAATCAAGATTGCATCAATTCAAACTATTGAATTGATTTACCATAACTTATCAAATAGTACCAAATATGCCATTCAATCACTAACATTATTAGTCATATACGCCTTTCATAACAAGATATCAATTCACAACCATTTACTAGACTTATGCAATATGCATATTCAACTAGACTTATGCAATATGCATATTCAACTATTATTTCATCTTCCATCATTCAACTATATTAAATCATTCATCAACCATTATGAAGCTAATATTTACATACCAAAATATACCATTTCACCAACAAAATACCAAAGCACAAGCCAAGCAAAATGACCATTTCAACAACCAAAATACATGGCCAACATTAGCCAAAATACCTATACATGCCATTATAACCGAACTTAAACACATCCATAGGTACCGATATAGCTGATAGATAATGTGATAGATCTCCAACGACTTTGCAACCCGAACGAGCTTTCGACAACTACAAACACAGAAAAATAACACAAAGTAAGCATGTCATGCTTAGTAAGTTCATAATACAAACAGTCTAAACTTGCTAATACAATATACAACCACAAAGCATGCATAATCCAATCCAACATGAGAATAACTAACTCAAAAACTTATATATGTACATTCATACTCTTAATTTTCACATGGTACACATTACCTACCTTTCATCAAACTAATGTAATTTACATTGAAAGCTCTTACCGAAGCTCACATTAGGTAATAATACGATTCTTGACACATCCCTTTCCGTAATTTGATAACCGAAGTTATCCCTTTTCATAGTTCGACAGCCGAAGCTATCCCTTTTCATAATTTAATGGTCGTCACCATCTCTTTTCATTGTTCGATGGTCGTCACCATCCCTTTTCATAATTTGATAGTCGAAGCTATCCCTTTTCATAGATCGATAG
>JABEZY010274609.1:0-16577 GCA_013467495.1 Gossypium gossypioides
TTTTAAGTTTCTTGTTATAATTCCAAATACGAAAATTTTATTAATAGAAAAGAAATCATAAACATTGGAAAAGCAACCAGTAAGAAAATCAAAGAAAACACAAGAAAATTTAAAGAAAAAGCAACAACTGTGAGCAATAGAACACACTAAGGAAACATCAAAATAAAAGATAAAAGAGACCAGCGAGACTAAAAACATCAATACATATAAAAACCATCTCAAAATACTCAAGGATGAAAGGAGAAAACATCACCACCATACCCAAAACGTAGCTTGACGATCAACCCCTGCTTTTGCAAGAACATCAGCCATGCCATTGACTTCATGAAGCACTTTAATTAATGTGACACTCTTGAATTTACAAACCAGAGAGCGAAGCTTTAAAACAATAGTTAAGATATAAGCAATGTGCTTGGAAGGAATAGCAAGAGAGTGGGTACTTCTTCAACCATTGTGTAAAGCAAAAAACAAACAGGGACACAAGGTTTGTTTATGCAGTTCGGTTCCCCTATGTCTGCGGAGCTTAACTGAGAGAAATATTTACTATCTTTTAAAATTTACAACAAATGTGTCACATCCCAGGGCTAGAAGAAATAGGGATAAAATTTAGATTTTCTTTATTTTTGTAACACAACAAAATTTTGAGATTTTAATTGTGAGAATCTATAGTAAATTAATTTATGTATATGTGGTTTTGTGTTCTGCTATTGTGTTTAATGTCTAGAGTTTGAGTTGCATTGTTAAAAGTTTTATTATTTTTAAAACAACCCCTATCCATGTGTTGCATAGTTAAATGCAATTTTGTGTAAATTTATGTTAAGAATGAGCCTACTAGTTCATTGGTTAAGCATTTGTATTTTGTTAAGTCTCGTGTTCGAATTCCTGAGAGGTCGATAAGGAATTTCTTTTTCCCAAATGCTAGAAATATGCTTGGAAGTTAAAAAGTTAATTAACGTTAGTCTTTTCCCTTCTTTAGTTTTTTTTCTTCTCTTTTCTTCTTCGTTACTTTTGTTTTCTCCTTCGTTCTTTTTCGTTTCTTTAATTTTTGCTAATCGTGGTCGTGAGGGATACATGATTAACTAAATTTTTGCTGTTAGTCATTGGTCAGAAGACTATCGAGTAAGTAATTGTCCATTTGTGCGTTTCCGCGGATTTCTTTCATTTCTGTAACTTGGTTTGAATTGGGTATTCTGTGAGATGCAAGAATTTCTGGTAAACGATCATTTGTTTCCCTAATAGGCAGGAATATTGGCAATAAGGAATAGCAACACGACAATTTTCGTCATTGTCACTGTAGTTTCGGTAAGTTTGGTTTCGTTGAAGGTTTCGTGTTGAAACTTTTGACATAGGCATTATGTGTGTAATCAGAAAATTCTGTTGGTTAAATGGCTGAATTGTGTATCTTAATGGTTGTTTTAGGCTTCGAGGACCCTTTGCGTTATTGTTACTTCGAAATCTCTTCAGGAGCGTGCCAAAAACCCCATTTTTTGCTAATTTCGATTACCAAAAAATATGGTTGTCAACGCCACACGGCCATGTGCCAGGCTGTGTAGGTGGTCGTGTAACTCACTATTCATCGATTTGGAGCCACACGGGTAAGGAACACTAGCGTGTTTCTAGGCCGTGTGTGGCCATGTTAGTGTAGGGTTCACACGAGCAAGGACACGAGTGTGTGTCTAGGTCATGTAACTCTCTGTTTGTGACTTAGGACCACACGCCCAAGGACATGAGCGTGTACCCAGGCCATATGAGGCACAAGGGCAGGGACACGGACGTGTGTCCAGGCCATGTAAATCACTATTTATGCTTTAGAATCACACAGGCAAAGGACATGGGCATGTGCCCAGGCCATGTGAGCCACACTGGCAAGGACATGGGCGTGTGTCCAGGCCGTGTGGCATATAAATAGGGCCCAAAATTTTTTTTGAGGCCGTGAGTGTTGCCCCACACTAATATTGACTTCCCCAATATATGAATTATTTGAATTTCATTATACGAGAAATCTCTGATACTCTGGGACTGAGGTATGAATAACATAATTGTATGTGTACTGTGATACTTATTCTGATATTGAACTGTATTATCTACTTGTGAAACAATTTAGAATGACTGAATACATATTGTGGATATTTGCACTCTGCATTTGCATGGGTTAGGATATTGTGAAGAAGGAGGTAATTAGTTTTGAATTAGTGGCTAAGCCACAATGCATATAAATTTGATTCTAGTGCTTTGTCATATTTCGATCCAGCAGCTAAGCTGCGTCTATGTAAAAGTGTCAAATAGACACTCTAAGGTGTGTAGGGTTGTTTGGGCATTGAACACCTTTAACGGTGTGTTGGGATGGCCGAAGATGGTGTGTAGCGGATGGGGGTAGGAATATTTGCATCTGAATCTGATCTATTTTGTATATGAAACTGAAATTGCTTCTATATATGTAACTAATCTGTTCTAAATCTGAACTGAAATTACTTCTATTACCAAACTGAATATTTGAACTCGAAAACTATCTTATAAATGTGTTCTAATTAAACAAACTTCTTTTACGCATTGAGTTCAAAACTCACTTTGTTATTAATTGGATTTCAGGTGGTTCTCAGACTTGAACGGGTCGGCGCTGCGGGAGCTCGGTCAAGCTTTTATCTTTCTTTTAAATACTACTAGTAGGAAATTCAGTATTCTATGATATTGTGATGTTTGGAGAGATTTTATGTTTAGTTAATTGTTGTGTTGGATATTATGTGAGGAATGGTTCATTTTAACTGTGTTATAGATGTGATGTTTTTAGTATCGTTGATGTAACTCTCTGAACTTGGTCTGGACGTCTAGGTCGGGTTTAGAGTGTTACATTTAGTGGGATCAGAGTGAGGTTGGTTAACACTCGGATTGTGTTTAGGCTAATAATGTGTGATAAAAAATAGTTAGATGATAGTTTAGCATCTGCGTTAATATAGAAACTAAAGCTTTAGCAAATGACTGAGCCTCCGACGCCGAACCTATAAGTATTTCTGTTATGTTACCATAATTGTAGTACATGAACTATTATCTAGTTAAATGTTTTAATGTGAACTGGTGAAATTATCCTGTTGGATGTCTGAACTGATCTGTGCACTCTAACATTGTAGCTATATTGCTAAAATGAGTTCGCGCGATAGTCGTGGACATGGAACTCGTGGGCATCGTGGACATAGAGGATCTGCAGAGTCATCCTCTATGGGTAGTTTGCCCAACATGGAGACCAATAAGACAGTTGCTACTCCTACTGCTGAGATGGAGTCTCAGACTTTGACGACTGGGGGCAACACACTATCCCAGGCCATGATTCAAGCACTGGAGAGGGTCGTAGGGACCCATTTAAGATTGGGAGGCTGAGGGTCGGTTACTGAATGACTCTGGTCAAATGGTGTTGACCTGTTCAAAGGCATCATAAGAGTCGCTCCTACTGTTGCTGAGTATTGCCTCAAGGCTACCGAGCGTATTATGACCAACCTTGATTGCACTTCCACTCAAAAATTGAAGGGTGTAGTGTCCCTATTTCGGGGCGGGGCTTATTAGTGGTGGTTGACAGTTGAGCAGGGTGCTCAGCCTGAGCAGATTAACTTGGACTATTTCAAGAACACCTTTCAAAGTAATTATGTAAGGGCGAGCTATGTTGAGGCTCGTCGACGCGAGTTTATGAGCCTTATTTAGGGCAATCGATCTGTAGTTGAATATGAAGTCAAGTTTCTACGACTAAGTAGGAATGCACGAGCATTAGTAGCGTTTGACTACGATAAGTGCGTGAGGTTTGAGGAAGGGTTGAGGTATGATCTGCTAGTTCTGATAACTCCTTAGAGGGAGCAAGTTTTTGTAGTCCTAGTTGATAAAGCAAAGATAGTGGAAGAGGTGAAACGCAATGAGTGCGAGCGGTGTGACTGTGAAAAGGATCAGAGTAAGATTAAGAGGGATTCGGGTCCTTCTGGTTCTGGATAGCGCCCTCAGAAACGAGCGAGATTTGACAGGCCCTCGACGCTTGAGGCACCAGATGTAGTGACTGATATTCAGCTGTACAGTGATTGTAGGAAATGTCATCTGGGCAAATGCTGGAGAAAGTTAGGAGCGTGCCTCCGTTGTAAGTCAATGGAATATCGGGTTAAGGATTACCCCCGTCGACTAGATCAGGTGCCAGTTACGGCACAAACTCCGACTCTGGGTTCTGTTCAGCCTTCGAGAGTGATTCAGCAACCACCTAGAGGTCATGGTACTAGTAGATGGGGTAACAGTTCGGGAAGAGGACAGAGAGCACCGGGTAGAGGGGCAGGTCAAACTAAGGCTCACCAGACGGCACTGGTTTATACTGCGAGACGCCGTAAGGATAGCGATGATACTGATGTCATTATAGGTACATTCTTTATTCATTCGGTTCCGTACTATGCTCTCATTGATATTGGATCTACCCACTCGTATATAGCTAGTGTTGTTTTCGTAAATTTGGGTTTAACTGCTGAAAATACTGCTAGAGAGTTTTTTGTGATTAGTCATTTGGGTCAGTCAGTTCGGGTTGATAGAGTATACAGACGGGTACCCCTAGAGCACCAGGGTATGGTATTTCAAGCTAATCTGATAGAGTTACCCTTTAATGAGTTTGATTTGATTTTGGGAATGGATTGGCTCGTAGAATATCGGGTCAGTCTAGACTGTGCAACTAAAAGAGTTACTCTAAGAACGAATGAGAATAATGAGGTGGTTATGGTTTGTGAGCGTCAATATTACCTCTCTAATGTAATCTTTGCTCTTGTAGCAGACAAGTTAGTCCGAAAGGGGTACGAGGCATACATTGCCTACGTATCCGACTCTATTCCTGCAAAACTTTCTGTGGGAGATATCCGTACTGTGAAAGAATTCCCAGATGTCTTCCCTAAGGATTTGCCCGAAGTACCTCTAGATAGGGAGGTGGAATTTGGTATTGATCTATTACCAGATACCACTCCAGTGTCCATTGCACCCTACCGCATGGCACCAAAGGAGATGACCAAGCTAAAAGTGCAACTCTAGGAACTTCTTGATAGGGGGTTCATCCGACCGAGTGTGTCTCTATGGGGGCACCTGTGTTATTCGTTAAGAAGAAAGATGAGTCGATGAGGATGTGTATAGATTATCGATAGTTGAACAAGTTGAAAAAAACCACCATATTGTACTTGAGCTTGATACTCAAGCTCTAAAGTAAAATACGGAGGTGAGCATCTAAAGTTGTACTAATTCTGAGCTTGATACTCACCTCCGTATTGTACTTTAGATGCTCTGAGAAAAATAGTTGTATTGTAAGTTCAATAAGTGCGAGTTTTGGTTATAGGAATTTACCTTTTTGGGTCATGTGGTAATTGTGGAAAGGATTTGAGTCAATCCTAAGAAAATAGAACCTATAGTTGACTGGAAGCAATAGAAAAATGTATTTGAGCTTCGTATTTTCCTAGGTTTAGTCGATTACTACCGAAGGTTCGTCAAGGGATTTTCTCTGATCGCGTTACCTTTAACGAAGTTGTTACACAAGAATGGTTCATTTGTGTGGTTTGAGGTAGAAAAGTCTAGTTTTCATAAGCTCAAGACAGTTCTGACACAAGCCCCTATTTTAGTTCAACCAGAATCGGGTCAGGAGTTTGTGGTATATAGTTATGCATCACACGTCGTGTTAGGATGTGTTTTGATGCAAGACGGTAAAGTGGTTGCTTATGTGTTGCGACAGCTTAAGACACACGAGGGTAACTACCCTACACATGATCTTGAGCTGGTCGTGGTCGTGTTTGCTCTGAAGATCTAGAGGTACTATCTGTATGGTGAAAGGTGTATCATTTACACCGATCACAAGAGGCTCAAATATCTGTTAACTCAAAAAGAGTTAAATCTTCGGCAGCACAAGTGGGTTGAGTTACTCAAAGATTATGATTGCACAATAGAGTATCATCCCGGTAAAGCTAATGTGGTAGCTGATGCCCTTAGCCGTAGAGCGATGACTGATCTGAGAGCAATGTTAGCTCGTTTGAGTTTGGTTGAGGATGGTGGGCTGTTAGCCGAATTACATGTTAAACCGACTTGGGTTGAGCAGATTCGAGCTAAACAGTTGTGTAATGAGTCCTTAGTTCAACGATTGCACCAGGTTGGTTTGAATGAAACTTTCAATTTCAATTTGAACAACGACAAGATTTTGTGTTTCAAAGGTCAGATTTACGTACCTAATGATAAAAAGTTGAGGTAGTTAATCCTACAGGAGGCACACAGTAGTCCCTATGTTATGCATCCGGGTGGGAACAAAATGTATCGGACCTCCGAGAACTCTATTAATGGCCCAAACTGAAACGAGAGGTAGTTGCTTTTGTGTCCCACTGTGTAACGTGCCAAAAGGTTAAGGCTAAACATCAGTTGTCCTCCGGTTTGCTTCAGCCAGTTAAGATTCCCCACTAGAAGTGGGAGCGTGTAACGATGGATTTTTTTAGTGGGTTGCCTTTAACCCCCATTAAGAAAGATTCAGTTTGAGTCATCATTGATCGATTGACCAAATCCGCTCACTTTATCCCTATCAGAATATATTACTCCCTGAAGAAGTTAGCTAAACTGTATATTACCGAAATTGTGAGACTGTATGAGATTCCAATCTCAATCATCTCTTATAGAGATCCGCAGTTCACTTCTCGATTCTGAAAGAAACTTCATGAGGCTTTAGGCACCCGACTTAATTTTAGTACTCCGTATCACCCTCAAATCGACGGACAGTCTGAGCTGGTGGTCAGTTGTTTAACGTCACAGCAATAATGTGCAAACGTACACTATCAATATAAGTATAGTAGATAGATATGAGTCTATCGGATATCGATCCCACGGGGATGGTTGTCTTTTTTCTATAAATGTCAATGCAATAAATAGATAAAATGAGATAATTTGTGAGAGTAGTTATCAAAGCAATAACTTGAAAATGATAAGATAAAATATAATAGTGAGAAACTTGGATCCCTAACGTGAATATTCAACAGAATACTAAGTTTAACTTCTATGTAAAAAGGATAGGTGATTGTCGATGCATTAAACTGCAATTAATCTTACCAAGCTTAACTTCTATATTTAATCTAAGACTTAAACATGCATATTAACCACGCCTTCTGACACTGGCAATGGAACACTATTAAGAACGAGTGGATTAAATTCCTCTAATCCTCAAGCAACTTCTGTTGTCATGCTTGTTAGCTTGAACTGTCACTGTACTTTCCAGTATCAGTGTCCGCAATAACATTTAACCCAGAAATCATGTGTACTTTTATACAAACATGAAATACAAAGTAATCACCATTGTTTAGAAAAGAAATATAAAAGAAACAAGTGGAGAGCACTATTACTAGAAAATCTCAACTTGATCTCTCAACTCCCTCTTGTGTCGCACTCAGGGCTCCTCGTAAAGAGCTAACCTGCATCTCATTCACGTCGGTTCACCCTTAGGAGATTTAAGCCACTATAGCTAAAAAGCTTCAAAAGAAAATTGAAGAAGAACAAAAATCCTCTCCCCTCATTTTTTTCACGTAAATATAGAGTGTTCCCTTTTTAACATTTCACCATACACCCACTTTGGAGTGTCCCTTATTCATAACTATATATACATATGAGTAACTGTAAAAGCCAGATTCATTTAAGATTCAAGGAATACTACTAGTTATCTATTACTAATGCAACCTAAGTCATTAATGAAAGAATTGAAGATACAACATTCAGTCAAATTTATCCAACTCATTCATTGATAATTCACATGATTCCAGAATTAAGCATTGAATGTAACAAAAATTTTCAACACATTTGTATTAACTACAAATAAACCTTTCATGTTTCATTAATATTAAAAAATTTGAAATGTGGGTGCATTTCCAAACCCCATATGCATTCCCCCAAACTTAAAGTTTGCATTGTCCCCAATGCACTAAGATTAAAATGCGATGATAATAAAAATGCAACGACAATGTTCACTAACAAAATGAAAATTACAGCTATATGCAATGCATGAATACTACAGCTAAAACTTAAAATAAACTAACTCAGTTTTCCTCCCCCATCAATGTGGTTGCACGATGCTTCTTCTTCCTCCTCTTTTTCTCCTCATTCTTGCTCTTTTTATCTTTGGAGCACTTTCTCTTCTTTTCTTTGGGCTTTTCACGGTCATCGGATCACTCCTCAGGTTACGGCTCTGCCCCAGCATCATCGGCTGCTTCTTGTGTAGGAGGGTCGCCTTGAGTGGTCTGGTATAGACCACTATTGCCAATGAGTTGTGGTGCTCCTCACTGGTTACCTCTACAGCTTCTACCAGTCTAGCTCCATCTCGTTCCAGATTATCAGTAGTTGCACCCACAAACTCGGATGCATTGACAATGTCCTCAACAGATTCTTTCTCAGCAGCTTCTGTCTCAATATTTTCTTCCTCAGCCTTCTCGTTCACAATTTCAACACGGATGTCCTCCTCTTCCACAACAACTTTCTCCTCAACAATAGGTGCTTCTTGACCAGCAATGAAGTCACCCTTCACCAGGCTATCAATCCATCGCATGCACTCCTCAACGTCCCTTGAGTCTTCTTCTTTCTGAACACTAGAAATGTGCATAATGGGATAGGATTCCACCGATTTGTCTCGGTCCTCTTGGTTATCTTCCTCGGAGGAGATTTTATACTCTCGGATAATCGGTGGGAACACTGGAAATTCTGGGAGTAAGGTCGGGCTTAACTGACGTAATGTGGCTATAATAGAGTTGTTATAGGCCCTAGTATAAGCGTAGAAAAAATTTTGTGATATGTCCATATCCTCTATTGTAGCAAAAGCTTGATCTACTTATTGCTGATGGAATTGACCAACTTCTCGATATACTTCATTTTGTGCAACAATGATGTCTCTACAGTCAGGTTCATTCCTTTGGTCTCTGCCTTGGTTTTACTTGCGCAATAATGATGTCTCTGCAGTCAGGTTATTTTTCTTGGTCTCTGCTTTGGTTTTGGCCTTTCTTGTCTTGTTGGCCTTTGCCTCCTTCATTGTCGGCGTATCTTTGCCACATGTCAATCTTTCAATAGATGTTTCATTAATCAGGCCCTTATTTTCTGAGATTTCTTCATCATCACAGGGCACAATCCCTTTCTGCTAGTACAGTAGCATCACCAACGACGAGAAAACCAAAATTTTATTTTGCCTAGCAGCGCAATCAGTGATTTCTTAGTGGAGTATTGCGCCGACATAAATATTTCTGCCCTTGACAATTGAATGTATCAGGCACATTCTATCCAGGTTGACAGTAGTGCTGTGAGTGGAGGGTAGTAGCCTACAGTTAACAAAATAAAACCAGATTTTGCTTTGCAGTGTCAGGAAGCGCCGATGCATCGTATAATTCCTTTGATGTGAACCCATCCATAATGCTCCGTCGACACATAAATCTTTCACTAGCAGGTCCCTTTTGTTGTCTGTGATATCCTCAATAAACTTGGAGTGTTCATCGGCATCCACCTTAATGTTATACAGCTCATTGATTTTTGTAGCATCCCATGGGATTAAACCTTCTCGAATAAAGATAAACTCCAACTCATAGTCATAAAGGTTAGCATAAAACTCACGTACTAATGAAGGAGAATAGCTTCCAGGATGTATGCAGAAAGTTTCCCACTTCAACTTAGAGATGGTTCTGGAAACTTGTTTGCATAAGTTTTGTTGTTGCAAAAGGAGAATGCCCTGTTCTAGGTGGAAGTTTCGCTTTAAGATGTTGTTTTGAAATCGATCTTTAGCCACTTTCGTTAAAAAGATCACCTGCTCCTTTTTCTTCGTTGGCATGGAAGATTCTGACTCACGAACTGCAGTTGCAGAGAATGAGTGTCCTTCAGCAGGCTTGGTGGCTTTCTTGACTGTTCCTCTCGTTCTTGCCATAGTTTGCTTGTTTTGTGGAGTAAAGATGGTTTAAATGAGTAAAGGTTTGCTTGTTTTGTGGAGTAAAGATGGTTTAAAGGTGTAAAGGTACTAACTTGAGAAAAGAAAAGTGAATAAAAATTGCTACTTGGGTGTTTCACAGTCGGCATGGTAAAGTGGGATTTATAGTGAGTGAAAGAAAAATATGGAAATGCGTGATTTTCTGAAGCAAAATAAAGCTAGCGGGAATAAATACCTCTAATAAGAATTGCACCAGCTTAGACAAATCAGACAGCTAAGTGACTTTTGATCAAACAGTGGGATCTAAAATTTCTAATCTGCCCTCATTTTTGCTAAGTCAGAAGTGATAGAACAATAGTACGAACTGTGTTGAAAATAAAGCCCAAGTGCGTTGACAATGTTACCTAATTATTCTGTAAAAATAAAATATAAAATATAAAACAAACTTGAACAAAAATAATAAAATAAAAAAACATAATGATAAATTCAAATAAAAATAAAAAATTTTCGACCAATTTAATGGTCTCTGTCTTCTTTTAATCAATATTCCCAAGATAATGTTTCAACCGTTGACCATTCACTTTGAATTGGTTTCCATCATGTAAATCTCTGATTGTAACTGCACCATGAGGAAATACTTCAACAACTTCGAAAGGTCCAGACAACGTGAGCACAATTTACCCGAGTGCAGTTTCAATCAAGAATTGAATAATAAACTTGTTCGCCTACGATAAATTGTCGCTGCAGAATAAATCTGTCATGCCATTGGTTGGTTTTTTCCTTGTAAGTTGTAGTGTTTTCATAGGCATTTCACCTAATCTCCTCTAGTTCAGTGATATCCAATAATCTTTTCTTTCCAGCAGCTTCATAGTCTATGTTCACTTACTTAATTGCCTACATTGCATTGTATTCCAGTTCAACTGCCAAGTGACATGCTTTCCCAAAAACCAATTGAAATGGCGACATCCCTAATGGAGTATTGTATGTTGTCCGCAATGCCCATAATGCATCATCTAGTCTGTAAGACCAATCTTTCCTCGAAGGGTTCACAACTTTCTTAAGTATGGTTTTAATTTGTCGATTTGACACTTTGGCTTGTCCATTAGTTTGCGGATGATAAGTAGTAGCCATTTTATGATTGACTTTATATCTTTTTAGTGCGACTACCACTTGGCTGCAATGAAAGTGTGTACCCTGATCACTAATCAATGTCTTTGGTGTGCCAAAGCGGATGAGTATATGCTTGTGAAAAAATTTAAGCACTGTCTTTGCATCATCATTTAGGACTACAATAGCTTCAACCCACTTCGAGACGTAGTCAACAACTACTAATATATAAAGATTACCAAATGAACTTGGAAATGGTCTCATAAAATGCATACCCCAAACATCAAACAATTCAACCTCCATAATTGGCTGCTGTAACATTTCATTGCGTCGGGATATAAAACCCGTGCGCTGACATCTATCGCATTGATTCACAAAATTGTAGGCATCTTTGAATAATGAAGGCCAGTAGAATCCTAATTGGAGAATTTTAGCAGCAGTTTGCATGCCACCGAAATGACCGCAATAAGGATCATCCTAACAGTAATTCAGGATTGAAAGCATCTCCTCTTCCGGAACACAACACCGAATAATGTTGGCATTGCATACCTTGAATAAATACGGTTCATTCCAATGATACTTCACTAATTCACGAAAAAATCTTTCTTTTTTATGGCCTGTGACACCCAATGGGAATTTTCCACACACTAGCTAATTAACCAAATCCGCATACCAAGGGTTGCAGCTACAGTAAATAACTTCTCATCCGGGAATACGTTGACAATTTGAAGTATGTTTCCATCTTCGCTGCCAAATTCTAATCGAGACAGATGATCTGCAACTTGATTTTCTGAACCCTTGCGGTCTTTTATCTCGATGTCGAATTCTTGCAACAGTAAGATCCAACGTATCAATCTTAGTTTTGCATCCCTCTTCACAAAAAGATATCTCAACATCGAGTGATCAATAAATACGGTAACCTTTGTGCCGACTAGATAAGAATGAAACTTATCGAAAGTAAAGATTACGGCCAACAATTCTTTCTCTGTAGTGATATAGTTGATTTGAGCTCTGTAAGAGTTTTTCTAGTATAATAAAATGCGTGAAATATTTTCCCCTTACGCTGTTCTAGAACAGCACCCACAGCAAAGTCGCTTGCACCGCACATAACTTCAAAAGGTTGAGACCAATCGGGTGCAACGAAAATGGGTGCATTTACTAGCTGCATCTTCAATTGAATGAATGCATCCAGACATGCATCATCAAAGAAGATTTTTTTATTCTGTTCCAGCAATGAGCATAAGGGTTTTGTAATTTTTGAAAAATCTCTAATGAATCTTCGGTAAAACCCCGCATGCCCAAGAAAACTGCGAATACTTTTCACATTTGTTGGTGGAGGTAATTTTTCAATGATTTCCACTTTAGCTTTGTCTACTTCAATGCCTTGACGAAAGATACGATGGCCTAACACAATGCCTTCAGTTGCCATGAAACGATATTTTTCTCAATTTAAAACAAGATGCGTGTCTTCACATCGCTGCAATACTTTATCCAAATTGTCAGTGCAATTATCAAAATTATTCCCATAGACTGAGACATCATCCATAAAAACCTCTAAACAATCTTCAATCATATCCGAACATATTGCCATCATGCACCTTTGAAATATGGCTGGTGCATTGTAAAGAATAAAAGGCATACAGCGAAAAGCAAAGATACAAAAGGGACAGGTGAAAGTCGTTTTCACTTTATCCTCCGGTGCAATTGCAATTTGATTGTATCTAGAATAGCCGTCTAAGAAACAGTAATAGGCTTTTCCAACAAGCCTATCCAACATTTGGTCAATGAAAGGAAATGGGAAGTGGTCATTCTTTGTGGCAACATTAAGTTTGCGATAATCCATACAGACTCGCCATCCTGTAGGAATGCATGTAAGAATTAATTCACCTTTATTGTTGCTAACCATAGTGATGCCACTCTTCTAAGGAACGCATTGCACTGGACTTACCCAATTGCTATCAGAATTAGTGTAAATAATTCCAATAGCAAGCCATTTTATAATTTCTTTCTTAACAACTTCCTTCATCTTCTTGTTTAACCTTATTTGTTTCTCAATCGATTGCTTGCCTTCATCTTCTAACTTGATCTTCTGCATGGGAAAAGATGGAATAATGCTCGGATATCGGTATTACTCCAAGAAATAGCTCATTTATGTTGCTTAAAAATATGGACCAATTTCTCTTCTTGAGTTACATCCAGTTTTGCGGAGACAATAACTTGAAGAGTATTGTTATCACCAAGAAAGACGTATTTAAGATGAGTAGGTAGTGGTTTGAAATCTTGAGTAGGAGCTTTGTCGATAGATGGCTTGAAAATTGAAGTTTTTTTGTTAACGAAATCTAAAAATTTGATCTGCCATCCATGCCTAAGTTCAATATTATTAGCTTCAACCATGCTATCATAATCATCTAAGAATTCATCATTTGATGTCACTACAAACTCCTCAGAAAGCATTTTGCTTTGGTCATTGAATTCTTCCGTAATTAGATCATCTAGCGCATCGGAAGTATGGCATTCTTCTTTTTCTTTGCATGGAATAGATTCGAAAGCACTGAAGGTAACGTGCTTATCATTAAGTCGCATGGTCAGTTCACCTTTGTAAACATCAATAAGAGTTCGTCCGGTGGCTAAAAATGGTCGTCCCAAGATTATGGGAACCTCCTTTCCTGCCTCACAGTCAAGTATGGAAAAATCAATTTATCCACGCGAACTAAGACATCTTTAATTTGCCCTTCAGGTTGACCCAAAGATCGATCAGCTAGTTGCAATGTCACTGCAATAGGTTTCATATGACCAATTTCCAACTTTCTAAAAGTAGATAATGACATTAAGTTGATGCTAACTCCCAAGTCACATAAGGCCTTTCCTAAATAATGGCTGCTGATGGAATATGGGATTGTAAAGCTCCTAGAATCTTTCATTTTAGGGGGAAACTTATTTGTCAAAACAACACTACAGCCCTCTATGAGTGTAATAGTTTCCATATCACTGAGCTTCTTTTTTTTTACAAGAGCTCCTTCATAAATTTCCCATAATTCAGAATTTACACAAGAGCGTCTACTAAGGGAATATTGACTTGAAGTTGCTTTAGTGTGTTTAAGAGCTGTTGGTATTATTTGTCATGTTCATTCTCCCTGAATCTTTGTGGGAAAGGTAAAGGTATAGATACATCTAATTACGCCGACACCCTTGATTGTGTCAACAGTTTCGAAGGTTGGTCATGAGGCATATGAGTGACAATTTGTGGAACTTCTTTGTCTGGTACATCGGTAGGCTCTTCAAATTCAACCTTCTTACCAGGGATCACTTCACCAGTATCTTGAGGTGTTACAACAGAGTCTATAGTCGGCTCACCAGTTTGTTTACCACTCCTAAGAGTGACAGTCTTACAGTGTTCTTTCCCTCTTGGACTAGGATTTTTCGTGTCACTAGGTAGTGTGCCTGGTGGTTAAGTATTTAGATTCGAAGCAAGTTGTCTGAATTGTGCCTCCAACGTCCGAATAAAAGATAAATTCCCTTGCACAATAGCTTCTGCGCGAGTCATGTGCTCCTGCATTAAAACTTCAAGAGCTACTAACCGGCCAGAATGAGAAGCATATATGTACTGTTGTCGTCGATATTCTTGACCATGCGGATTCGACATTGAAGAGGGTTGTGGCAGCGTCTAATTCTGGTGTGGATTCATTTGGCCTTATTGTGGATGTATCGGAGGGTGCTGATTGTAGTTCTATTGTTGTTGATTGTAATTCCCTAGCCTTGGATTATAACTACCCTGAGTAGATATATTCCCATATCGAAATGGCACAACATTTTGTCTAACATTCTGAGTTCCCCAAGACTGTTGATTGCTTGCAGAATTATTATAAAATGTGTCATAAGAATTGTTGCGGATGTTACTAACATAAAATACATTTTTTGCATATTGTGGACAATCTTTATAGCTATGGTTATCACTGCAAATCTCACAACAAAAGGTCGGAATATCAACTTGTTGAGAGACTTGTATAGCTGCAACATCACTAGTCCCTTGCATATTTTTTTATCATATTTGCAAGAGAAGAAACTTGAGCACTAAGTGCAGATATTGCGTCCAGTTCAATAACTCCTGCAGTATCTTTTGCTGGTGCAGCTCTAGGGATAGGATATTGATAATCGTTCTGAGTAATTCTCTCAAGAATTTCAACAGCATCATTATAAGTGCAATCTAGGAAAGGGCCATTGGCTGATGCGTCGACAAGATTCCTCATCTGTGAATTCAGCCCATTATAGAAAATCTAAATTTGTGTTTCCTTTTGAATGTCGTGCATAGGAAAAATTCAAAGCAAAGATTTATATGGTTCCCATGTGGTGTGAAGATTTTCATCATCCAATTGATGATAAGCTGCAATATCATTTCGGAGACGGGCATTCATTTTCGGTGGGTTAAATCGCAAAACAAACTGTATTGCTAGTGCATTCCAAGAAGTAATTGATCCGGCAGGTAACCCAAAGAACCAAGTACGAGCTCTTCCCTGCAAGGAATAAGAAATAATTGCATCTTCAAAGCGTCATCAGGAATGCCTTGTTGACTAAATGAAGCACAAATCAATAAAAATGATTTTAGATGTTCTCGTCCATCTTCATGTGATACTCCAGCATATTGCCTATTAGAATTCAACATTTGGAATATTACTGGCTTGAGTTCAAAATTCTCAACTTGAATTGCTGGCCTAACAACTCCCGGTTGTAAGTAATCCAAGACAGGTACTACAAAAACTCGTATAGGCTTGTTTTGTATTTGAGCATCTTACTGGAATGGTGGGTCATTAGCATTTTGTTTCTGTATCGAAGGTATGACTGCATTGTTTCTTGGCAAAGCCATATTCCTTTGTTCTCGAACTCTCCTTCGAACGGTTTTTTCAATTTCTAGATCAAAACCGTCAATAAACTCCGAATTGCTTCGAGTCATACAACACCGAAAATAAAATGCAAAAATAACGGCAAAAAGAAAACGAGTTAGTAACAACTAAATATTATGAAGTAAAAATAAACAAAAATAAACATCAAACAAACGCCATCCCCAGCAACGACGCCAAAACTTGGTCGGCTGTTTAACATCACAGCAATAATGTGTAAGCGTACACTGTCGATGCAAGTATAGTAGACAGATATGAGTCTGTCGGATATTGATCCCACGAGGATGGTTGTCTTTTGTCTATCAATGTCAGTGCAATGAATAGATAAAATGAGATAATATGTGAGAGTAGTTGTCGAAGCAACAACTTGAAAATAATAAGATAAAATATAATAGTGAGAAACTAGGATGCCCAACGTGAATATTCAACAGAGTACGAAATGCTCACAAGGTAAAAAGGATAGGTGATTGTCGATGCATTAAACTGCAATGAATATCTTACCAAGTTTAACTTCTATATTTAATCTAAGACTTAAACATGCACATTAACCACACCTTCCGATGCTAGCAATAGAACACTATTAAGAACAAGTAGATTAAATTTCTCTAATCCTCAAGCAACTTCCGTTGTCATGCTTGTTAGCTTGAACTGTCGCTGCACTT
>JABEZY010274613.1:0-15856 GCA_013467495.1 Gossypium gossypioides
TTGTCAATAACCATAATTTTAAAAACTTAAACACAACCAAACCAAAACCAACAGTTAAATTCGTACAGTTTAGAGAGTTCCAAAAATTACAAACTCTCAAACAAATCCAGAACTTAAAATACCGAAACTAATGGTAATGGGGAAACAGTTTCCCAACGAGTGGTTACCGTTGAGCATCCGTCGTACCGACCCACCTATAATTGAGGGTTACCTATACATATCAGACAAATAGATGTGAGTTTTTGTAAACTCAGCGTGTAACCCAACAAAGATAGTCATGCAACATTCACAGAATCTCATATGCAGACAAAAATAGAGTCGGACCTAAGTCCTTAAAAGATATATATATCGTAATCAGATGTACAGAATAGATATATAGAATCCTACCCTCATCCTCTACACACCATCTCCAACCATCCCATCACACCATGTGGGGTTAAAAACACCCATCCCTATACACCATATATTGTCGATCCAACACATAACAGAATAATATGCAACCGAGCTGCCAGATAATAGGCGAAAGGTCGCCGTACAGATCACTTCCTCCACATATGCAAATCCCACCCCAAACATAGATAAAAATTACAGAATTAACAGAATTATCATGCTTATCATGCTCGTATACAAATAACATATAGGCTCTAATAGAACAGTCAGACATACATATCAATTTCCTACATAAATCAAACTATCAGAATATCAGATCACATGAAAAAGGGTTTGGTTAGCCCTTACTGACCCTACAGTAGGCCTACAGTCGATCGGATAGACCCATGAGAACCTAGGGAAATTTTTAGAATTTTGGGCCCACATACCCGTGTAGGCCCACATGCCCAGATTGGCCTTGCCCGTAGGGCCCACACGGCCTAGCCAAATACCCACACACCCAATCGGGCCTAGCCCATGTGGCCTACACGACCACACCATCACCGTCATACGACCGTGTCTCACGCATGACCACACCTACGACTTTCACACAGCTGTGTCTCGCACACGGCCAGCCACACGCCTATGTGGTGTCGACAAACCTAATTTTTGACTTTTACCGAACCTTGTTTTCTTGTGTTAATGGTATACACCTAATTCATTTTTGACGCGTTAGCAACCCCGAGCCCTCAAACCTAAAAAGAACACCATTCAATTGATCAATTCCAAGTACCGAAATACCAATCTATCAAAACCACAATCGACATACCTAAAAATTTTACTCGATCGAAAGACTTGATCACTTACCAAGACAGTTACAATAGCCCAAACACACTACACAATAGAAGATGAATTTCGATCCCCTTGATTAACACCTACACAAGAATTCACCACATTAACACACCTGAAAACGATTCCCAATTGCACAAAACTTCAATAATACTTACCTACCACAGTCCGAGCAGGGATTACGAAACCTAAAACATAGTGATTGAATGATAGTATAATGAACAAAATCAAAGAAAGAAAAAGTCAACAAGAAAATGTTTGGAAGAGGAATTTGGAGAAGAAACGTCAAAAGGTATTTGAGAAGAGAGAAAAATAAAATAAATAAAATAAGATAAAAATAAAATTTGATTAATTTGGACACAGTCCCACTACATCCACTAACAACCCAACGAACTAAGAATTTCAAGTCCATCCAAACTCTCTCAGCCAACCGAAACAAAAACTATCTCCCTCGCTCACGTAAGGATTCGAACACCGAACCTCCAGCAAGCTAATACCTTACCAGTCAAACCAACAAGCTCATTCTAATAAGGGTTTACAAAGAATATTACGTAAGCCTACCCAGCAGGGATAAGGCTAGGATAAAAATAATAAAATTTTCCATATATGGGACTTGAACCCATGACCTCAAACACACCCTCAAAACATTTAACCACTGAAGCAGATACACATTTGTGTCAGGATTTACAGAAACAGAAATAAAGTATTCAGGGCGTTACAACTCTACTACCCTAAAAGAAATTTCGGCCTAGAAATTTACCTGAACCGAACATATGAGAATACTGCTGACGCATCGAGTATTCAGGTTCCCATGTGGCTTCCTCAGTGCCATGATTCTGCCATAAAACCTTAATCAACGGAACAGACTTCCTCCTCTGAACCTTAATATCCTGATCCAAAATTTGAACCAGCTCCTCCTCAAAAGTCAAGTCTGGTCTAACCTCGATCTCCTTAACAGAGACAACGTGAGATGGATCAGACCGATACTGTCTCAACATCGAGACGTGAAACACGTCATGGATATGATCCAACTCTAGAGGTAGCTTTAACTGATAAGCGACCGGTCCCACACGCTTCAAAATCTGATATGGCCCAATGAACCTAAGGCTTAACTTGCCCTTACGACTGAACCGCAAAACTTTCTTCCACGGAGATACCTTAAGAAATACAAAGTCACCCACAGCGTACTCGATATCCCTCTTTTTTCAGAACTGTATAGGACTTTTGTCCATCAGAAACCGCCTTAAGATGATCTTGAATTAGTCTAACCTTATCTTTAGTCTCGAAAACCAACGCAGGACCCAAAATTCGTCACTCACTTAACTCAGTCTAACATAGCGGAGTACAATACTTACGACCATAAAGAGCCTCGTAAGTTGTCATCTGAATGCTAGACTAGAAACTATAGTTGTAAGTGAACTTAGTTAACAGTAGAAAATCCTCTCAACTACCTCGAAAATCAATCACACAGCTCCGAAGCATATTTTCTAGTATCTGAATCACACTCTCAGATTGACTATCGGCTGGAGGATGGAACGCAGTACTGAAGTCCAATCTCAAACCTAGAGCTTCATACAGTTTTTTTCTAGAACCGAGAAGTGAAACAAGGATCCTTATCAATGATTATCGAAACTGAAACCCTATGCAATCTCACAATCTCAGAAATATAGGGTTTTTATAACTTTTGTAGAGAGTAGTCCATCCGAACCAAAATAAAACGGACGGACTTGGTTAATCAATCCACGATGACCCAAACAGAATCCTTCTTAGTGGATGTCAAGGGCAACCCACTAATGAAGCCCATCGTCACACGTTCCCATTTCCATAAGGGAATCTTAACAAGTTGAAGCAAACCTGAGGGCAACTAGTGCTCAGTCTTAACTTGCTGTCACGTCAGACAACGAGCAACAAAATCCGTTACCTCTCGTTTCAAACCCGGCCACCAGTACAGTTCACAGAGATCCTGATACATCTTATTACCACTGGGATGCATAGCATATGTGCTTCCCTCAAAATCAACTGTCTCAGATCAAAATCGTTCGGTGTAAAGACCCGACCTCGAAAACAAAAAACTCCATCCTTATTCAGTCCAATATCAGAAGTACTGCCACTCTCAACCTGATGAAAGTGCAAACCCAGAGACTCATCCCCCAACTATTTTTCTCGAATCTGCCCAATTTAAGTTGGCTTAACTTGTAACTCGGCTAATAGACCCCCTATCATCAAACAAACTGAGATGAGCAAACATTGCCCTCAAATCAATCATCGCTCTACGACTGAGAGCATCAGCCACCACATTGGCCTTACCGGGATGATACTCTATCGTGCAGTCATAATCTTTGAGCAACTCCACCCATCCATGCTGCCTAAGATTCAACTCCTTTTGAGTAAAGAGGTACTTAAGGCTCTTATGATCGGTGTAGATAATACACCATCGCCATATAGATAGTGCCTCTAGATCTTTAATACAAACACCACAGCGGCTAACTTGAGATTATGCGTTAGATAATTTCCCCCGTGTAACTTAAGCTGACGAGATGCATAAGCCACAACCTTACCATCTTGCATTAGTACACACCCCAGACCGACGTGTAACGCATCACTATACACTACAAACTTCTTACCAGATTTAGACAATATCAGAACAGGAGCCTGAGTCAGAACAGACTTGAGCTTCTCGAAGCTTAATTGTTGCACATCAGTCCAGACGAAAGGAACATTCTTATGTAGAAGCTTAGTCAGAGGAGCTGCAATCAGTGAGAACCCGTCAACAAACCTCCGATAATAACCAGCAAGACCCAGAAAACTACAGATTTATGAAACGTTCTTAGGCTGTTTCCAATCAAGTACAACCTCAATCTTTTAAGGATCAATTCGGATCCCCTCAACAAAAACCACATGCCCTAGAAAAATTACCTCTTGCAACCAGAACTCACACTTGCTCAACTTAGTTTAGAGCTGTTTCTCTCGAAGTATCTGAAGCACTACTCTAAGATGCTCATCATGCTCATCCTCAGTCTTAGAGTACACCAGAATATCGCCGATAAAGAGTACTACAAACCGGTCTAGATACGATTGAAAAACTTAGTTAATCAGATCTATGAATACAGCCGGAGCATTCGTCAAACCAAATGGCATAACTAGGAACTCGTAATGCCCATAACGAGTCCTAAAAGTCATCTTATGAATATTAGCTTCCTTAACCCTAAGTTGATGATACCCAGAACGAAGATTTATCTTTAAGAATACTGTAGCCCTACAAAACTAATCAAATAGGTCATCGATCCTCAGAAGTGGATATTTATTCTTCACAATTACCTTATTCAGTTACCGGCAGTCAATGCACATTCTCATGATACCATCATTTTTCTTCACAAATAGAATCGGTGCCCCCCATAAAGACACAATAGGACGGATGAAACCACGATCCAGAAGCTCCTAAAGTTAAGCCTTAAGCTCTGTAAGCTCCTTCGGTGCCATACGATAAGGAGTAATGGATACTAGAGCTGTACTCGGTAGAAGCTCAATGCCAAACTCAACTTCTCGATTTGGAGGTAAACCCGGTAACTCATCAGGAAATACATCTAAAAATTCCCTCACTGTTCTGATATGCCTGACAGAAGAGTCCCCAAAAACTGAAACACTGACATAGGCCAAATATACCTTACACTCTTTCCGAACTAATTTCTCGGCCACTAGAGCGGATAGTACATTAGACAGGTAATCTCGACGCTCACTGATCACCACCACCTCCTTATCATCCTCGATCCTCAGAATAACCCTCTTAGTCACGCAGTCCAATCTAACTCGGTGCTCAACTAACCAGTCCATACCCAGAATTAAGTCAAATTCCCCAAATAGTAGCTCCATCATATTTACTGAAAAAACAACCCCTTGTACTTCTAATGGATCATCCCTATAAAGTTTATTTACCTGAATAGATTGTCCTAATAGACTCAGCAAAGAGACCTCACCAGAAGTACACTTAACAGTAATCCCAAGTTCTCGAAAATAGAACTAGATACATAGGAGTGTGTAGAACCTATGTCTATCAAAGTAGTATATAGATTATAAAAAATAAAGAACGTACCCGTTATCACATCAGGGGTGTCTTTGTCCTCTCGACGTCGAACAACATAAACTAGTGTAAGTTTCCTTGTCTTAGTTTGATTAGCACCTTTGCCTAGTGCTCTCTGTCCTCGGCCCATACCATTACCACCCTAGTCGGTCCACGACCCCTAAATGGCTGTTGTACTGCCCTCTGAAGCTAAATAAAACCCAATCCTGAAACTTGTATCTGATCAGAACGATGTAGACATTCTCTAATTCGGTGCTCTAATGACCCACACCGCAGACAAGCCTCTAATTTCCTCCAACACTCGTTCAAATGGTGCCTACCACAATCACCACAAGGCTGAATCCCAATAGGAGCAACAGGAACTCCTACTCTAATAGGACCATCAAGTCTGGACCGTTTCTTAAGCCTTTGAACAGAACTAGGGGGCTCCAACTCCCTCTTATTCTTGCCTCTCTCACGGTTTCTATTCTGGCACTCCACGCGCTTAACCTCTTCAGCGATCTTCACATTATCCACTAGAATAGCAAACTCACACTCCCTCTACGGTGCAATTAGAACCCTCAGACTATCCCTTAAATTGTCATCAAAACGAACGCATTTCTCATACTCAGATGCCACCATACCTCGAGCGTAACAACTCAATCTCAAAAACTCAACCTCATAGTCGGCCACAGACTTATCACCTTGCATGAGATTCATGAACTCACGCCTATGAGCATCAACATAGCTCGTGCCCACATACTTTCCTTAGAAGGTAGTCTTAAAGTAGTCCTAGTTCAGACGAGCCGGTTGAGTACCCTCCTCAACTGATAACCACCATTGATATGCCTTATTGTGAAGCAAATAAACTGCACCCTTCAATATCTGTTCAGAAATGCAATTGATGTCATTCATAATCCTCTCGGTGGCCTCCAACCAATACTCGACCACAGTGGGGGCGACTCTAGTGAAACCCCTAAACAGTTTAGAGCCATTGGACTGGAGTTGTTCAGTTATTGACCCAAGGCCCCCAGATCCAGAATGGGGTTCAGCTACCCTTTCCAACACTCTCAACATAGCCTGAGACAATGCGTCATCCCTAGCCGAGCAACTTTGAGACCCAGTCTCAATAGTAGGTAAAATTGGTGTCTCACTCATATCCAAATTCGACATACTACCCAGAGAGAAAGACTTAACTTGAGCCCTCTACGGAAACTATCACGCCCACGAATACCACGACTGCGAGTTCCATGAGTGCCCATTATATTTTCAGTTTTATCTACATTATAAAATTTTATGCATCAATTCCAGTGTTTATTAGCAAATATTTTATACTTAAATTATCAGAAGTTCAAAATTATTTCAGAGGTTTTAGTCTCTAACTAACTCAATACAGTTTCAGAATATACTAACTATAGTGTTTTTAGAAAGTTCTATCTAAGTTCAGAAATACTTACAGGATCGGCGTTGAAGACTCGATGTACCACATACTCGTTCAGGATAAAACAAATTTTTGCTTGAAACCAATCTTTTTTCAAAACACATTTTGGGAACATAAAATTCATAGCCCAAGTTTTACAAACCTGGCTCTGATACCACTAAATGTAACACCCTAAACCTGACCTAAATGTTATGGTCGAATCTAGGAGTGTTACGAAGAAGGATTTTGAAACCGATGAAACTTCGATAAATCAATGTTTAGTTTTTTGATAAAATGTCCAAGTTTTATAAAACATATTTATTTATATATATGTTACTGGAACCGTTACATGTTGTTCTTTTAAGTTAATCAATTATTTCACAGTAGAAGTTTGAAAATCATTTAAAACAAAACCATTCGATCGTGTTTTCAAAACATTTATTCACATAAAAACCCTATTTGTCAATAACCATAATTTTAAAAACTTAAACACAACCAAACCAAAACCAACAGTTAAATTCGTACAGTCTAGAGAGTTCCAAAAATTACAAACTCTCAAACAAATCCAGAATTTAAAATACCGAAACTAATGGTAATGGGAAAACAATTTCCCAACGAGTGGTCATAACTAAGCCTCCATCGCACCAACCCACCTATGACTGAGGGTTACCTGTATAGATCAGACAAATAGATATGAGTTTTCGTAAACTCAATGTGTAACCCAACAAAGATAGTCATGCAACATTCATCGAATCTCATATGCAGACAGAAATAGAGTCAGACCTAAGTCCTTAACAGATATAGATATCGTAATCAGATGTACCGAACAGATATATAAAATCCTACCCTCATCCTCTACACACTATCTCTAACCATCCCATCACACCATGTGGGGTTAAAAAACCCACCCATCCCTACACACCATATAGTGTCGATCCGACACATAACAGAATAATATGCAGCTGAGTTACTAGATAATAGGCGAAAGGTCACCGTACAGATCACTTCCTCCACATACGCAAATCCCACCCTAATCACAGATACAGATTATAGAATTAATAGAATTATCATGCTTATCATGCTCGTATACAATAACATACATACTCAAACAAAACAGTCAAACATTCATATCAATTTCCTACACAGATCAGACTATTAGAACATCAAATCACATAAAAATGGGTTTGGTTAGCCCTTACCAACGCTACGGTGGGCCCATAACCTATTGGATCAACCTATGCGACCCTAGGAAAATTTTTAGAATTTTGGGCCCATATGCATGTGTGGGCCCACACGCCCGTATGGCTCACCCATGTAGGCCCATACGCCCAATCGGGCCTAGCCTATTTGGCCCACACGACCAAATCATCACCGTCACACGACTGTGTCTCACGTAAGACCACACCTACGACTTTCACACGGTCGTGTCTCGTACACGGCTAGCCACATGGCCAGCCACACGCTCGTGTGGCGTCGGCAGACCCAATTTTTGGCTTTTACCAAACCCTAATTTCTCGCGTTAGGGGTACACACCTAGTTCATTTTCGACGTATAAACAATCCCAAGCCCTTCAAACCTAAAAAACACCATTTAATCGATCAATTCCAAATACCGAAACACCAATCTATCAAAAACCCAATCGACATACTTGATAATTTTACTCAATCGAAAAGATGAATTTTGATCCCCTTGACTAACACCTACATAAGAATTCACTACATTAACACACCCGAAACCGATTCCCAATTGCACAAAACTTTAAGAATACTTACGTACCATAGTCCGAGCAGGGATTACGGAACCTAAAAAAAAAGATTGAATGATAGTATAGCGAACATAAATCAAAGAAAGAAGAAGTCAAAAAGAAAATGTTTGGAAGAGGAATTTGGAGAAGAAACGTCAAAAGGTATTTAGGAAGAGAGAAAAATAAAAAAAGATAAAAATAAAATTTGATTAATTTGGACACGATCCCACTACATCCACTAACAACCCAACCAACTTAGAATTTCAAGTCCATCCAAACTCTCTCAGCCAACCGAAACAAAAATTATCACCCTCGCTCACGTAGGGATTTCAACACAGAACCTCTAACAAGCTAACACCTTACCACTCGAACCAGCAGACTCATTCTGATAAGGGTTTACAAAGAATATTACATAAGCCTACCCAGTAGGGATAACGCTAGGATAAAAATAAAAAAAATTTCCGTGAATGGGACTTGAACCCAAGACCTTAAACACACCCTCAAATACACATTTGTGTCAGGATTTACAGAAACAGAAATAAATTATTTAGGGTATTACATTTTTTTATATTCTAAGTAGCCTTCAATAACAAATAAGTGTGATATCTCATATCAACTTATTTTAGCATGACCGTGCATTTCTAGTCTCACTCCATCAAGTGGCCTAATATATTGCTCCCATTATGTAGGAGGGACAAATCTTATCTTGATCAATCATATCTCACTACATAGATTGTGGCATATCCAACATAAATCTTTATAGTACAACCTGTTACAGTAGACGTTTGACTGTATAAAAAATATACGACTCACGATGATGGGACAATGATGATCTCAAGTTTGAGGATTGTATACATAGTTATCACTATGAGTAATGTTGTGACTATTACATAATAACGCAAGAAACATACTCATAGCGGTTCAGTCCAATATGTTGTTCTTTAACGCATACTCATGTACTGATTTTGACATCCCCATGTCAATGAGAACACTTTGTCTTTAATCAATACACATTAGTCTTAATGTATTATTATTGTCGCAACCCACAATAATATTTGACTAAGGATCTTTTAAGAATAATCATATTATACTCAAGGCTTTATTATTAACCATTTCATTTACACAGAGAAAAAAAACTAAAATAACAATGACAATTCCTTATATTAACAAATAAGGTAAAATGAGTATGTGATTACAATCATCTCATGATTGGTCTTTGGGCATACTCTAACAAATATGATATGATACAATTGGCATACTAATAAGGTTATTTGCACGTTGTACGAGATTTATATGAGATGTGATATAGATGTATGGGAAATTCACTTACCAAAACCCAACATTGTTGCAGATTACCAATTTTATCTCTATGGAGATTCAAGTGTGATATAGATGTGATATAGATCTACGAGCTTAGTACTTAGTGCCTAGGTATGTATATGGGTGGTATAGCTTGTTTGAACAATCATGTGTATTTTTGGTGGTTACCCGCATATCCGTATTTTTTTATCATAGTTCATCGCACTAAATGGATAAAGTTAAAAGAAACAAATTGTTTAATATTGTATATTGTAATTGGATTTGGTTATTTTAAATTAGAATGATGTAAATGTTATTTCTGCTCAATTTTTTTGATGGAATAGTATTGATTTGAATTGAATTGTATAAATTAAAAAAATATTCTATGACTAAAATGATTATATGTGTTCCGAATTGATACAGGTACTTTTACGATCCATTTGAATTATACCTTTTGTTGATAAGAATTGTTTGTATTCAAGTGTTTATTTTCAATAGTGTTTTTGAGAATCTAGGGTAGAGGAATCGTTAGTAATATTTCTATAAAAAGTTTCAGGAGACAAGCCAAGAGAATTAATAGAAAGTTCGTTAGAAATATTGTCTGGATTGGGAGTGAAATATGGTTGGGATTGTTGTGAAATTAGAGTTGTACAGCGGTAGCATGGTGGTCCGGTTGGAATAAGGAGTTACAGATTTTATGGTTAAGTGAGTGGAGTAACAGTATGAATTTCGAGGATGAAATTCTTTTAAGGAGGGGAGATTTGTCACATCCCAAAAACTAGGTTAGTAGAAATTGGGTTAGTGAACTGATAGAGTGGACTCGCTCTGTTTTTAGTTAAATATTGTGAAATTGTGTAAAGTGAATTGATTTGGTTCAATGGTTAAGTGTTGTGTTTGTGTGTAAGAGGTCTTGTGTTCAAATCTTGTTCCTTGAATTTTTGTTATTTTTGTCTAAACCCTATCTTTGAACTTCTGGCTTAAATATTATTTTTGTTCAATTGGTGTTAGAATGAGTTTTTTGGTTCAGTGGTAAGGTGTTAGCTTACCTTTTGGTCCTATGTTCGAATCTCTACGTGTGTAAATGAGAATAATTTTTGCTAATTCTTTACTGTGTCGCCTATGTGGCTAGTGTTTGGGTCAAATTCAAACTTTGGTCAATTGATAAGTAGTAGAAAATCCGATAAGTTGGGATTTCTTCTTCTTTTTTTAAGAAAATCTCTCCCCAAAATACTCGCCCACTCAGTCGTCCACCTTTCCACTTTTCCTGATTCTTCTCATTTTGTTTCACGTCAACTATTATTATAAAAAAAATACTTTCTTATTTTACTTCTTTCCTTTTTTTTTTCTTGTTGCTGATGTGAATTAACAACTGTGCTTATTTTATTTGTTACTCCCAAAGCTTTCTTTTACCATTTTCTGTCGTTGTTTTGTTGTGGTTCTATCATTGACATTAGTTGTGAATATTGTAAGGTTCGGTAAGGTTTTGAATATTTTGATGTTAGCATGTCATTGTTTCGTCGCAAAGAAGTTAGTTTGTCGGGCTAATTATTTTGATGCACTAATAGGAGGAGACTACAAGGCGTTTGGTGTTCCTCCAGCGATTTAGGTGCCTTAGACCGTTGTTTCTGTCAAGGGTAAGTGACTAATGTCTTTGTTTAGAGTCTGACTCATTTTGTTAACGTTTATTGATAGTGGTTATGGTGGAATTAGTGGCTTAAATTTAGTGTAACGATGCTAAATGGTTGGTTTTAGTTGTCGGTTTAGGTGCTGGAATTCTCGTTGTGGTGTGTGCTTGGAAAACTGATTAATGAAAAACTCGAAAAATAACGAACGACATGATGCCAAAAATTTCACTATCGACGTCTCATAACCGTATGTCAGGCTGTGTGGAAAATCGCGTGAGGCACACGGCCTAGGTTATTTAGGCCGTGTGGGCCATATAGGCATGTGTTAGGCCTTATAGGCCCATTTTCCGTAAAATTTAGTTAAGGCCATATTTGAAGTGCAATTTGAGATTAGCCACCTCGTAGGTTCTATAATGCAATATGTATGTGATACGAGTATGAAAATTAATAATCTACTACTATTTATGCAATCTCTAAAAGCATGATTTTATGTTTTGATTAGCTAAGTATATACGAGTACTAACAAGGTGTGTTTTTCTTCAATTCCATTGCAATGTGACATTGTGGTTTTTCTAATTTAAGTGATTTGTAACTACTGATATCTAATATATCTGTTCTACAAAGTGTGAAATCGCATGCTTACTAGTTTCTGTTAAAATATGAATGCGTGTTCAGCATGTTTACTACTCTGATTTTGTATTTACATGTTAAAATACAAGTATACCCTTGGGCGAAGTCTGGGTCAGGCGAACAAGTCAGAGAAAAATGGTAGCGTGGTTCTAATCGCCTAAACGATACTTTAGCGAATAGATTTGGGAAACTGTTAACATTGGGATATAGAGTGGAATTGCCTCAGAGAGTGAGATATCTCTAAGAGTGGAACTTAGTAAAATTTTAAAGAATTTCGAGAAATGGGGATACTGGTGAAAGGCGTTGTATACTAAGTTTGGCTAGTTAAGGTGCTGGTTATATTCTAATGAGATCTATGGGAGCGAACGATGGATTTGACTTGGAAATATTTATTTATACATGTAAGTATGGATTATGATACACGTTTCCTTACAATTGTAAACCACCTGTAACGCCCCAAAAGTTTGAATGTTTATTTGTGGGATTCTATAGTTATTAGGTCTCTATATCTATGGTTATATGCTCTGCTTATGTGTTCGAGGTTAGGAGTTCAAATCACGTTTTTAGAAGTTTTGCTAGTTTAATTTTAATCAATCTCTACTATTGGGCCGTTGATTTAAATTTAATTCTGTGTAAATCTGTGTTAAGAATGAGATTGTTAGTTTATTAGTTAAGCATCTGTCTATTCTTTGGTTTTGTGTTCGAGTCTTGACGTATGCGTTAGGTAATGTTTTTGCTGAATGCCAGAATTTTGATCGGTGGTTAATTAATTAAACATTCCCTCTTCCTTCCATCTTCATTTTTTTCCTGTTCTTCTTTCTTTTTCTTTTTCTTTTTCATTTATTACCCTTTACTTTTTTCCTTTTTTATTGTCCACTTGTTACTTGGTTCACACGATTTGTCTGCTACGTTCTCGGGTAAGTGCATGTGTCCTTACTACCAGTTATATAGATTGTGTAAATCGCATTAATCGTAGAACTTCCGTTAGACGGTAGTTCGTTAGTTCTGTCAGAATTGTTTCCAACTCGATTAGTTTAGAATTTCTTTTAGGCAATTGTTTGGTTTCTTTTTTGACGAGAATATCGAAAGCAACGATCCTCAACGTAATAATTCGAGTAATCGCCATTGATTTTGTTAGTAAGTTTGAAATTTTTGAAGGTTTTGCAATGAAACTATTGGCATATTTTTCTACGCGTAATTAGGAACTGTTGTCAATTAAATGGCTTAATTGTGTAATTGGATGGTTGTGTTAGGCTTCGAGAGTCTTCTATGTTGCTTCTACATCAAAACTACTTCAGGTGTGAATCAAAAACTCAAGTTTTTACAAATTTTGGACGTAGAAAAACATGGCTTTTGACACCACACACCATGTGTCAGGCCGTGTGGTAGGCCGTGTGAGCCACACGACCATGTGCCAAGCCATGTGGATGGCCGTGTAATTCACTGTTTATTAAAGACAAGCCACTCGAGCAAGGGACACGGGCTTGTGCCCATGCCGTGTATGGTCAGGTTAGCGTAGGGTTCACACGGGCTAAGGACACAGGCGTGTCTCTAGGCCGTGTAACACACTGAGTACAAGATAGGGATCACACGGGTTAGGGATACAGGCATGTGTCCAGACTGTGTGACTCACTGTTGCTTTTAGAGTCCACATGGGCTATAGACATTGTAATGCCCCAAAAGCCGGCCTAGAAGTTTAGAGCGAATCTCGGAGGTTACATTGATCACCAAAGTGATCGTAGGAAAAATTTTAGTTTAACCATCTAGAAAACAAATGGTATTTAAGTTACGTAAAACTCTCCGTTGTAAAATCCCGATTTTACAAAAATTTCAGTCCAAAAGACGCTTACGTGCGTAAAACCAAAAATTTATACCACAATATTCAAAATAAAACTTACCATTCAAACCGTTTGTTTATAAATGCAAAATTTATAAGAATACTTTTAAAGTTGATTCTAAAATGTGGTTGTCTGAGACCTCCAACGTGCTAGTCCAGTTACAGAAAACAAGGGTACCCGCAACGGAATAAATTGAAAGGGGGTGAGCTACACAAGCTCAGTGTGAGATCGAAATGAAAGAAAAACGAAAATTAAGTACCATAATAAAAGAAAAATTAATGGCAATCTGATATCCAAATAATCATCCTAACCAAAACAGACACATAAGTACTGAATACGTTGATCTATATACCGTTAATCTCACAATAAGACAAACAAACAAAATGCGGAACAAATGCATCAACATGAAACCCACCCATCCAGCCAAACACCTCTTCGTCCCCCTTTCACACTACAAATGAGCTACATGAAGCTCAACCAGCCCTGCACACCACATAGGACCTCGAAAAGCCCATCCAACCTTACACACCACGAATGTGGAACAAAGCCACAGAAATAGCAGTATTCAGCTGAGCTTCTAGAAGTATCGTACTGTACTGTAAACCGCTATATAGACGTATTGCAGTTGAAACTGGCAAATCAGATCAGACTTCCTTCTCTTTATATCCCAGACCCGAAATCATAATGCAAATGCAAAAATGCACACCAAACACTGTGAATCACACAAACACAAAAGCTCGTAATCAGTCAATCAATTACAAAATTGATGTACACGGTTTCCAGACAGTCACACACCAGTTAAACAGAATCGGAAGTATGCATGTTCAATCGACCAAATCTAGGATCATACATCACAATACTCAAATATTAGGCAACATCACATTGACAAGTCACTTAACTAACGCAACGATTGCATATATTAGATATGTCCGAGACAAAACAGAGTCCCGACTACCCTTACTAAAACCTAGCCAAGGGTCGGGACATACAAAACCACAAACTGGTCATAAATCAACACAGTACAAAATTTGGCGAGATAGGGCCACATGGCCGTGTGGAAGTGGCCAGGCCGTGTGGGGGTCTTTACACCCATGTATAGGCCACAAACGCCCGTGTGAAGGCCACACATACCCGTGAAAAGGCCACACACGCTCGTGTGGAGGGGACACATGCCTATATGAGCAGCCCGTGTAACTCACTGGCCAAAAGTGCAAAAATTAAATGTAGAGGAGAGACGGCCGTGTGGAGATCTTACACGCCCATGTGGGGACACATACCCGTGTGGCCAGGCAGTGTGGCACCAAAATTTGAAAAAAAACCCTAATTCCCAATTTTACACGGTCGTGTGAGCAACCCATGTGAGGCACACGCCCGTATGGCCACCTGTGTGGTCACGAAACCATATTGAAATAGGCTGCAAAACGTGCCTTTGATGTCGAAATGATCCCCAACCCTCGTTAAGTCAAGAATAAGTCAAAAACACCCAAAATTTCAAACGATTTCGTAGCAACGACACTTCAATTGATAAATTTTAGAAACCGACAAACCATGTCGAAATTCATAGAACGAAATCAGAATTTCATCAATAACAAAAAGGAAAATTTTTCGAACCCACACCTTAATTTCGCTATAGCAAACACCAGAATTGTTCGATTCGCTCCTCCAAACCAATTTCGAGACCTCAATTACAAGCACAGCTAAACTATGATAATTTAATTTAAGCAACACAACGAAATTGAAGCAATCCTCCATTGAAACAAACAACAAAACTTACCCGATTTCTAACCAATCCAATAGAACACTCGAGCCCAATCAATCAACCATGACCCTGACAAACTCGAGATTAATATGAGGAAAAAAAAGAAAACAAAGAAAAGAAAATATTACAATTGAAAAACAAAAGGAGAATGAAGAAAACGTCTAGAGAGGGAGAGGAAAAGAACGTGCTTTCTTTTCATTTTTATTTCTTATGAAATTTCTTATAACCAAATTAAAATAAAAATAAAATAGAAATAAATAAATAAA
>JABEZY010274617.1:0-12586 GCA_013467495.1 Gossypium gossypioides
GCCTTGCTTCGAGTGATTGGACCACTAGGAAAAATAACCCTTTGAATGTCACCTCCTTGGCTCGTATCACAATTTGTTCGAGCCCACACTCGAAGAAGTTCGTGGTACGAGAATAGCGAAAAAGATCATTTGGTTGAAAGCCGAGAACAACGAGCATCCGTTAAGCCAAAAACACATGTACAACTTTGGTTAAGGTTTATTGCTATAAATATCACAAATCGGGTTGGTTTTCAAAAAAAAAAATTGTTATGCAAGAAAACCATTACCAAACCGAGATTTTTCCAACACAACCCTAATTACTGTTAACTTCTGTGAGCAAAATAGTCTCATGTGTCCGAGTTCAATTTACTACAGTTCTCTTAAGCGAAATCTTAACCTAATGAAATAGGAAATATTGAAATGGTTTAGATACAAATTGAATCATATATGTTTCTAATGTGATTTGTTATATATACAATCATTGTTACAAGTTCATTTTATAAAAGTTTACTAACCGATTGGTTGTACATGATGTTATGCATTAGTCATCTCAGCATATGCTAAAGAATGCCAAATTGACTTGTTATCATGTTAAATGTTTAGTTTATTGGTTGTCAAGGTAAGTTAAGTAAATTTCATATAAACTTACTAAGCATTCATTATACTTACCCTTGTTGTTTTCCCTTCCCTTGTAGATTTCACCTTGCGGAATACGTCAAGCGGATCGTTCGAAGCTCACACTATCCCTTTTTTGAATTCGTAGCTTTTAATCATTTTAAGTCCGTATTTGTGGCATATACATAGGTGTTTTACAAATGTTACCTTTGAGTGTTGTATATAGTATAAACTTTCCTAATGCATGATTTTGGTAATGTTAATGCCTTGTTGAAATGGTATGATTTAGTAAATGGTTTGAAATGTGTATATGATAATTGAATTAGCATATTTGGGTATGAATTGGTAGTGACAAGTTGGTATTTGGATGATTGATTGATATACATATTTGTGAACTAGTTTTTGGATTTGCATATAGTTTAAAATGCATGAATAAGCATTTGGGATGCCTAGATGAATGGTTGTATTTTGATTAGAATGTTAAGACATGTAGGGCACATAAATTAACATGTTTTGGAATGGTTTGGTATTGGAAAATGATACGTGTTTGGATAGTTGATTGAAATGCATGCCATGGAAATGAAATACCTAAGCTTAATTGGTGAGTTTGATTTGAATATCTCGTAAGGAAGTTAAGTTGAATGTTTAAGCTTATTTGGTATGAAATCGAACATGTTTTGGATCTTTTACATTTGGTGTGTATATAATGTTAGGTATGGTTGGAATCATCGAAATTGTAACATCCTCGTTATGCCTCGGAGTTAGGAGTAGTGCTACGTTGGGTTAAGAATATTAGAGAATTTGGAAACAGATTAAATAGGAATTTTTGAGTGTTAGTGTAGAAAATAGTTAGACTCGATAGGGAATTAAAAATACTTTTGAGACAAGAATATTAATTTGGAATGTTAACTTAGTTGTAAGAGAATGGAAAGTATTAGGGGAAAAGTGAGGAAATTAAAAGTTTGAAAAGATTACATTGAATTGGAGGAAAAAGGAGGAAGGACTAGAAGTGGGATTATACCAAAATAAAATATGATTCATACACGGTATTATGAAGAAAGATGAATGGTAGAATGGTAGTTAGTTAATAAGATAATTATGGGCTAAATATGTTAAATGGTAATTGGTGGGCTAAATTGGTAATTATCATTTTGTGATTAAAATAATAGGATGTTTTTATAGAATGGTATAAAAAATCATCCCATTATCATCTTCAATCCACGCCACTTTCATATTTCACCTATTTCAACTTTTAATTTTATTACAATTATGTCCTTCCACCATTTTTTAAGCTTTTCCAAGCTTAATTTCTTCAATTTCTTTCATGATTTCTTAGTAAAATCAATAGAGAAGCCTATTAGCCTCTTTAGTTTCATGAAAAAAAGAATCAATAGTTGTCTTAAAGGTGAGAGAAAATAAGAATTAGGCTTTGATTTCAAGTGATTAAGGTAAGGATAATAGGTTTCTACATGAAATTCATGTTAGTTTCATTGAAATAGCATAGACATGTTAATTGATTATGATTTTTACAAGTAGATGTTATATGTTTTGATATGTAAATGAAGAAAAAAGGAAGAAAGGTGAATGAGTGATTGAAGAAAAAGGAAAGGAAGTTGCCAAAGAGTGGTAGTAGAAGGAGAAGAAAGTATTTCAATCAAGCTCTAATTATAAGTACTCAAGAATTATTCTCTAATTATTTTTAGTTTATGTATAAATCATGTTAAATTAATTGATTCTATTGTGAATATGTTGTTATTATGTATGAACTTTAGTAGTGAAAAGTGATAAGTTTGATTTAAATTTTAATTGTGTTATGAAATTGATTTAGTGTATTAAAGTAGTAAAAAAGGATTAAATTGTAAATTTAGCAAAATAAGTCATGTGGATTTTGAGTGTTGAAATGAAAAAGTAATTGACTTATGATGAAGTAATGGTGATGTGAAAAATGATTGTATGGTAAAACTATTAGTTATATTGAATTCATGGTAACAAAGACTAAATTGAGGTAAAATGGAAAGTTTGAATTGTATTTTATGGATTGAATGAATGCAACGGCATAAAAGCATTACAGCCCTTATAGACGAAGTGTGAACTATTAGGATATGAATGGCATGCCATTTGGAAGAACGATATGTGCGACTGAGACTAATCACTTCGGTGTGAAACTGTAACTGAGCACTTCGGTGCAATACTGAGGCTATGCACTTCAGTGCAATACTAAAACTATTACGAATATCCTATGTGTTTTATTTAGTCTACATTGGGTTGTAAAAAGAAGCATGGTAAGAAAAAGTTTAGTGGGATGGTAAGTAATTCATGAATATTATGTATTTATTTATATATATAAGGGTATTGAATTAGAAAGGTGCATCTCTAAATAAATAAATATATAAATTGATGTTAGTTGATTCTTAAATGATGAGATTAGTTCTTGTAGTACTTACTAAGCTGTCACAAGCTTAATACATTTTCTTCTCAACATGTAGGTAGAAGCTAGGCTCAAAGTGCTGGTCTGAAGGTCGAGGTCGACTCATCTTATCACATCCTCGAGCTTTAAAGATTACGATTCAGACATTTTTGGTTTTTAGATATGGCATGCACATAGGTAGAATTAAGAGTAAACGAGATACTTTGATGGATCAAATTGAAGGACTTGAATATTTTTTATAGTTTTATAAACTTAATCTTAATGAACTGATTTTGATAAATTATGGGATTATTGAAACTATAGTTGAGTTTATATGCCTGAATTGTGATCTGAGCTAGTTAAATTGTGACTTCTGATCAAGGATTGGATTGGTTAAAATTGTGTGGATTGCTCAGGTAAATTTTCCCTTAAATTTCCAAAATATCTAACTGTAAAATAGTATTGATACTTTGGGTAAGGTATTGATACTTTGTTAACAAGTATCGAAACTTTTTTATCTTTGCTATTTTTTTTCAAAACATCGAAGCTCAATCTGGTACCGATACTTTAACCTTAGAAACAAGATGAAATTCTTTTCTAACCGAAAAGCTTTGCAAACTTTATAATTCAATCCCTATTCGACCCTAGACAATTTAGAAAACTATTATAAACCATATAGAGCTCGAAACTGATTATGAGGTATATAGGAAATACATATTGACCCACTGATTAGGCAAATGTTTAAAAATATATTAAATTTGACATTTTGTTGCTTCGAAAACAAATGTAACATTCTAATACCTTGACCTGACGATATTATCAAGTATAGAGGTGTTACAAAAATAAATACCAAATGGTTCATTTTTAACAATAACAGAGTCCTTATCTCAACAACCATTCTTCTTCGTCACAACATCGATCCACAATAAGTGACGTCGAGTGGCTTAACGTCATGACATGACAAATTATTTGGTGACGTCACGACGTCAACCCTGAAAATTTAAAACTTTACAATATGGTCATATTTTGAGCTTGGGTCACTAAAAGAGCTTTCGTAAGCTCGACTAAGGCTTGGTTTTGATTGTGTAACTTAATGTAAATGAGTTTAATACTTAATTGTATGTTTGAATGAATTTTACTGTATATTTGGCGGTAGTTGCTCCGGCAAAAAATGTAGCATCCTATAGCTCGAACCTGGAGATTAGTTCCGGTGAAAGATGTTTTATTGAGTGGTATCAGAGCTAAGATTGAGTGGATTCTAAGACTAAAACGTAATGCGTGATAAGCCTAGAAGTACATGCCACAATAATTTGGGATAGTGTGATGCCTTCTGATCCAAATTGACTCTATTTTCATATAGATAAACCATGTCAGTCAAATCTAACCGTGTTGTATCAGATGAAGTCAATAGTAACGTTATTGCTTTCAATCAGAGAGTTATTAATAGTCTACTTGATCCGCAAGGGCTTGAGAACGAGACAAGATATACATTTTTCCAGATGATGAACCAGTGGTTAACTTAGTTCGCGGGAGTTACCCCTTCAACTTCATAATCCCAAATGCACCCTCCTCTCTCGATTGTGCCTCCTATGGCACCCCCTCATCCTCAAAATCCTAATTTGTTAATTTTTAATCGACCTCTGATCGATAAAATTCGTAAATGTGGGCAGAAATTTTTGAGGCAATAAAGATGACGATCCAGCGAGAGCTGAGTATTGGCTAGAAACTACTTTGAGGGTTCTGGATGAATTGATGTGTACCCTAGAGGACTGTTTGAAATGTGTTGTATCTCTATTGAAAGAGGAAGCATACCCGTGGTGGATGACTCTAATATATGTAATTTTGAAAGACCAAGTAAATTGAGATTTCTTCCAAATCGAGTTCAAAAAGATATATGTCAGCCAATTGTATCTCGAGAAAAAAAAAGAGAGAATTTATGGAACTAAAATAGGGAGACATATTTATGGATGAGTATGAACGAGAATTCATCTGTCTCAGTAAGTATGCCGGAGAGATTGTGCCTACAGAAGTTGAAATGTGTACCAATTTTGAGTGGGGACTGAATGAAGATATACGTATGCTAACGGAAGCCCTAGAATTAAAAGAGTCTATTGTTCTATCTGAAAGGGCTCAGTAAATAGAGGACATGCATAACTAGATGAAGCAAGACAAATACAAGATTTTACATTCCAAAAAATGGACTAAGACTAGATCTTTTCCGACTTCTACATCTAAAAATTTGAGAGATGTTCAAAGTATATTCTCAACTTCATCAGAGATTTTCAGAAAAGATAGACCGAGTTCGAATACTATGCGATCGTAGACTACATCAGTAGCCTACGGACATTGTGGAAGAATTCACGAGGGTGAATGTAGATTGAAAAGTGGAGCATATTTTCTGTGTGGCTCTAAAAACCATTTGAGATGACATTTCCCAAATAGGCTATATTAAAGTAAAGAATAAAGTGTAACGCTAGTGTCAACTCTGACGAGAGGTAGGAGACCGGTAACTGGTAGTGATGTTGAAGCCAGTTGAAGCGGAACCAAAGATACGACAGTAAGATCTGAAGCTCGTTCACCTGCGAGAGCTTATACTATACGGGCCAGAGAAGAAGTTGATACTCTTGATGTCATATCTAGTGCATTTTTTTCCTTTCGATGTTATTGTACATGCTTTGATGGATCTTGAATCAACACCATCTTACATAAGCATTGCATTTGTAGCTGAAAGTAATATGTCAGTAGAGTTGATCGAATTCAATGTTAGAATAACAAACCCATTAGGTCATTGTGTCATTGTTAATAAAATATCTAAAGACTGTCAACTGAGAATTCAGACTCGTGAGTTTCCAGCTAATTTGATGTTGTTGTCGTTTGGCGAGTTTGATATTATTCTCGATATGGACTGGTTAACTCTGCATGATGTTGTAGTCAACTTTAGACAGAAAAGAATATTGATGAGATGTAAAAATGGTGAATTGGTAAATGTTAGGGCAGATAGATCTGACTGTTTGACCAATATATTATCAGTAATGTCTTATTGAGAACTAATAAAAAGGTTATGAAGCGTATCTATCCCATATTTTGGATACTAGAGTGCCGGAGTAAAAAATAAAACAAGTTCTGATAGTTCAAGAATTCACTGATGTGTTTCCTAAAGAATTGTCAAGGTTACTACTTGACACAAAGGTTCAAATTTGTTATTGATATAACACCAGGAACTGCTCTGATCTCTATTGAACCTTATAGAATGACTCCGACGGAATTGAAAGACTTGAAGCCACAATTACAAGAATTGTTAGACCAAGGATTTGTTTGATCGAATGTATCACCTTGGGATGCTCTAGTATTATTTGTGAAAAAGAAAAACGAAACCCTGAGATTGTGTATTGATTACCGAAAACTGAATAAAGTGACCATAAAGAACAAGTATTTGCTTCCACGTATTGATGATTAATTTAATCAGCTGAAAGGAGCAACCGTGTTTTCTATGATTAATCTTCGATCGGGTTATTATCAACTCAAACTCAAAAAGCCAAATGTGTCAAAAACCCTTTCTGAACTCGATACAAATATTATGAATTTCTAGTAATGTCGTTTGGGCTAACTAATGCCCCAACCACTTTTATTGACCTGGTATTCTGATGGTCATCAGGGCCAGTATAGGAATCCGCCAAGAGTAGTGCCAGTATAAGAATTTCATCCAACTTCTATCTTCAAAATAGGTATGGAATAAATTTAATTATAAATTGTGTAGTTTGTGATCCGCCAATCTAGTGGAGCATGTACAAGGTGGTCAAGTTGGAGGTTGGCACATAATTATCTGTTAGGAATTAGAAAAGTATCCTCAAAAGTTTAAAAGAAAGTATAAAATTCTTAATTTAAGGGAAACTCAACAACATCGATTAAAGGTAATAATGTTTAAGATTTACTATGTTATGTTGAACTTACAGACGTTTATTTGTAATACAGGTTTTTGAGTTGAACCAACCTATCCAAAGGGACCAAGCCAGAAATGCACCAAGGTGGCTAATCGTAGGGTGATGTTATGCATACAGAGGAACTTTTTTGAAACATGTTTTCAAATGACAAATAGTAATACACGCTACGAGTATGTCTGACTTATCAAACATTTATGTTGTAAAGCTTTATACTACCTTTGAGAGTTTGTGACAAACGATAAACGTTTCATTCAAACCTTTTGACTTAAAAAGGATTTTAAATAAATAAAAGGTTCATTCAGTATGGTTTTTACAAATTGTAAAATTTTGTTAAGTATGAAAGTATTGTGGTATCTTATATTCGGATCCAGTAAATCGGGTCGGGTATAAGGTGTTACAAAACTTTTTTTGAACTAGTGGAACTGTAAAAAGAATCATATGGGCATTCCAAATGAGTTTGAATACATCTTAGGGTAAACTAAACCAACAATCACTTAACTTTGATAAAATAACAAAGCAGTCACTAAAATTTCAACTCGGTCACTAAACGTTAGAAAACTAACAAACAAGTCACTAACGTTATTGAAAAGTGACAAGTCAGTCACCCACTAACATTTTCTGTTATAGGCCTAACGAGATAGGTGACGTGGCCTATTAACTAGCTGACGTGGCCAGTTAACTAGCCATAGTGGAAACCCAATTTAAGAACCAAACAAAACAGTAAAAGAAAAATAAGAGAAGAAATGGAGATGCCAAAACAAGAAAAACCATAAGAGACCCAAACTTTTCCTTCCTCACCGTTTATTTTACCCCTCTCAACTTTTCTCATCATCCAAACCATCAGGACTCTATGGATAAGTTTCTTACTATCTCTGGAAAAGGTTATATCTGATGCTTGGTAGTTGTGTTTTCATTTATTCTTTTTTAGCTTTACTGTGAAGAATCTGTTTTGGAATGTAATAGGGGTAGGTAGTGCAGGTTTTTTATTGTTTATAAGAGATTCAGTACGTTTGCATAATCCAACCATAATATGTATGATGGAAACGTGAATTAGTAGTGTTCTATATGATAATATGATAAGCCATATTAGATTTTCTAAATTGATAATTGTTGACGGAATTGGCTTTGCAGGTTACATCGAAAATCACTTGGAATAATATTCAGCTAGTCCCAAAAAACTTCACATTTATGACATTCCTCAGACTTTTCCAGTTCACAATTGCTGAAATTTTATTTGGATAAACTTAGATACCTTTAGCTGATATCACGTGACCCAGAAATCCCACTTATTGTAGCCAGAACTCACATTTTTTAAAATTACATACAATTGTTTCTATCGCAAGGTTTGTAGCACACAATATCTTGAACACAAATTTACATACAAGCTCTGTCTGGGAAGGTAATTTACCTTGAGATTCCAAATGATTAATTGCCATCGAGAGTTTACTAACTTGATTAGTTAACTCTTGTATTGATGCGTCTGTCCTCTGTTGACATTTTGTAGCATCGATGACAAGTCTTTCCACAACAGCTTCTAGACATGTGCTCGGCTTGGGTTGTTGTTATAGTGGTTGCAAAGTTCTCAGTTGGTATGATGGATTATATCAGGGATTAGCTCCATAATTCAAGTTGGGATGATCCTTCCACCCAGGATTGTAGGTGTTGGAGAAAAGATCATAGCATTTTTGCGGAGGTCTCGGAAAATTTCTGACAGCATCAACATGTGCCGTTAAATTGTCGTTAAGGATTGGGTACAAATCCGTCGGATGTTCAGACGTAGTACAAATTCCACAAAGTTGGGTAAAATTCTTCTTTTCTGTAAGCAAAGATTGAACAATATTAGTAAGCTTATCCAATTTATCTTCTAAGGATGAAACGTTTACCCCATTAACCTATCTTATCAGTTCCGAATTCAGCCGATACTGTTGAGAATTTACCGTCATGGTGGATATCAGTTCTCTTGCCCTTTGAAGAGTCATATTGACAAGCTCCCCTCCACTAGCAGCTTCAATCATCTTCATTTCCATAGGGAGCAAACCCTTGTAGAAATATTGAAGAAGTGATTGTTCGGTCAAACCGTGTTGAGGACAACTTGCACACAGTTTTTTGTACCGCTTCCAATAGTCATAGAGCGATTCACTCTCCAATTGGCGAATTCCCACTATGTCTCTCCTAAGTTCAGCTACTCGCGATGCTGGAAAGAATCTGTCAAGAAATACACGAGATAAGTCATCCCAAGTTGTAATAGAACCGGGGGGTAAGTAAAATAACAATTCTCTTGCTGTATCAACTAAAGAAAAAAGAAAGGCCCGAAGTTTGATTTCATCTTCGGTTACTCTCTGAGGTTTTATGCTTGAGCAGACCAAGTGGAATTCTCTCAAGTGAGTGTGTGGATTTTTGTTCTTCAAGCCTCGAAAAGAGGGCAAAAGGTGAATCAGACCTGATTTCAACTCGAATGGGGTTCCTCCAGTTGGATAGTTGATGCATAACGGTGTTTGCTCGTTAGGAGCAGCGGCTAGTTGACGAATGGTTCGGTTTGCCATCCTTTCTGGTTCACCAAGGTTGTCTTTGGCTTCTTTTGTTCAAAAAGTGGTTTGGTCTCAGGTTCAACCACTTCAACTTGTTTCCCACGTTGAATTGCCTCTGTACGAATTGCTTCGCTCAACTTCTTGACGTCGAATTCTAGGATCCTTTGTCCTAGCTCAACTTCTACTTTACTTGCACGTTTAAGAGATTTCGTCTCTTTTCGTCGTGCTCGTGCTAATTTCTCGATCTCTGGGTCGTATTCGACATCTCTAGGTGAAGATCTGGTCATGAAGACGATTCAAACAATTGTAAGTGTTTTCAGTCCCCAGCAACGGCGCCAAAACTGATGGTCGTCGATTCCACCAATATAATCCTACACCTAATTTACAAATTTGAGCAGTATAAGGAGTAGGGTCGATCCCTCAGAGACTGGGTTTACTGAAAATTATTTCTCTCTCGACCAGATTTATGTCTGGGCAGTTGTCGTGCCCAAGAAATTTGGGGGGGGATAAAATATGAAACCTAAAATAAACAGAGAAGAAAAATGTGTAAAAATTAAATGCTGAAGACAATTAAATAAGAAAAACAGTTAAGTAAATTTGAAGAAAAATCAATTAAATTTAGCTCAATTTCAGGCATGGGCTTTTCCGTTTTTGAACTGATCCTCTAAATTAAATGAACTCCTCTTTACCAATAAGCTAGTTATAGCTACCAAGGACGCCTCGGACACCAACTCTTCCTTGTGTAAATTAGTTATGAAACGTTCTATAATTAACCCTTGTCGATCGAATAACCTACGAAACGTTTGTGATTTAGAACTCCGGCAGCTTTGCATTCTAGAAGAGCCTAGCTCGAACCAATGCCCTCAATCGCGTGGGACATTCAAATTCGGTTACTACTTCCCTTGACGGAACCAAATATCAATCCCCACTTGGCATGCCAATGTGTTCACGAAAAATCGATTAGACAATCAATCCTTTCGAAATTCCAACTGTACGTCTAACCACACTAACTCAAACGACGTCCTTTTTGACTTAGTGTTGAATTGACTTTGTGAGTTAACGAAGTCATACTTTTAATCCAGAAAAATAATAAATACTGAAAATTAGGGGTTAAATTGCTCAGGTTCGTAACTCACGGGTCTTTGACGGGGTTAACACCGACCTAAAGCTGAAAAGGGTTTAGTTGACTAAAGTTTGGGGCATGTTGGAGTTTGATATATCTGAAATGAAAAAGGGATTCGAAAAAGAAAACGTAAGTGGGGGTGTAGGTTGGTGACGCAAGGTTTGGCTGCTAGTGCAATGTTTCCAAAGCTGGAAATTAACAAATAAAAATAAAGAACCAATGACAGCAAATAAATTTGCAAGAAGGAAGGAAAGATTATATTCAAAAGATAAAAGCTTGATTATGAATTGAACATAATACCACCTATTTATACTAGTGGCTTGAGCAAATTTTCCTAATTAAAAGCCACTATACATAGAAAGTGCATAAAATCAAGGAAAAATATTCCCATGATCAAAATAAATCTCTACATAATCTCTTACTAAGTCAATCAGAAAATTTCAGCCAATTACAACTTTTCAAAATTCCATTTCGGCCCCCATTCTTTTGCTTCTTCCTTCAATCAATATAAACATGGAAAAATCAGTGATGCATTCTCATAAATTGACCAATTTAATTACATAAAATAGGTAGCTTCAGCATTTAATCACATATTTCATGGGTCTTATACAGTTAGTTGGATGGTCCTTGTTGACCATTGTAAGGATTAATTGGACAGTGGTATATGAAAATGAAACAGATATGTCGATTTCTAGTTAGTAATTTGGTTTGTATTAAAAAAAAAAACATAATCTTGTTGATGGATTAAATTTCTTCTCCAAAATTTAATGAAACAAATCAAATATCAACTAGAATATTTTTTTAAAATACTACCTTGAATTTTGCATGCCTATCATATATGTTTGAGATCAAGCCTCATCATCTCCTCAATCAACTGACCATTCTTATCCTGAAAGTGGTTAGTGTTGAAAATAGCGATCTTCATAGGCAAAATTCAATTTCTAACATCAAATCTCTATATTAGCTCAATATCCATGTTTATGATGTATTCATAAGTGTGGAAGTGGAATAATGATTCAATCAATGTTATTTATTTCTTTAATATATATATATATTTGAATCTTCTTCTTAGCAAGTGTATATTTCATTTATCATTTCCAGTGTCTCATTGTTAATTTCTTATTTATTAACCTATGGTGTAGCTAATAGTTTGGCCATAGCTGATGTTTCTAGGTCCAATCTAATTTTTGTTTTTGAGTAAGTTGTTGTTTTTGTTTGCATGGTATGGGGATGCTAATATCCCAGTTTCTTTTGCTGGACCTTTTGGTGCCTAATAATATTAAAGGAAGATTCCTAGAATCATTTTTCTAAAAGAATAATAAAATGCAAACTATAACTACTTCTTAACGAATTACAAACAAACCAATTCTTTGAATTCGTGTATTTGCCTCATTAAAGTCAATTTCTAAAAGAATGTATTAAAATTTAGAAAATAAACAAAAAGAAATTGTCATCTTTTTCAAAAAAAACTCTATTTATTTTTCAGAGATTATTTTCCGAGAACTATTTTCAGTGAAACAAATGCAGCCTTAATCAATTTTACAATCTAATATATATAGTTAAGTAAATATTAATTAACTTAAAAAGTTTAACAAAATTTTCACACCATATGTAATTATTGTACGGAAATGTGATTCTAATCCAATCGTAGCAACAACATTGAATTTGGTTTTTTAATTGCAACTTTTGTTAAATTAAATATATTATTAACATACAATTAGCATAGCATACAAATAAATTTGGGTGCAATTACCCTCACAGTCCGTAATAATGGCTGACACTATCCCTTATTTATAATTAGGTATAAATATTAAACCTTAAATTTTAATCATTAAATATTTACTAAAGCACTAAATCATAAACCCTAATACTAAATCATTATGATAATAATATTTTTAGAAAATTATAAAACCTTGAAATCCTAAAGCCATAAATCTTGGAACCCCAAATCCCTAAATATTATTTTTTAAATTTAATCAAAATTAAAAAATAA
>JABEZY010274625.1:0-14666 GCA_013467495.1 Gossypium gossypioides
AAAAAATATTTATACCTAGGTTTAATTAGGCATGGGTGGCATGCACTAAAAAAAAGAAGGGATTTTTGTAAAAATTAATTATTTTGCAAAGGAAGAGAATCGAACATGGAACCTTAATACAATTTCCATGCTTTCACAATTATCAATTAACCAATAGGCTATTTCCTTATTTTGAAACAATTTTGCATTCTCATTAATCTAAAATCCGGGATATTACACAATTGGCGAGCCCTAGTTCACGAAATTTGTTTGCGAACCCCAATTCGCAAACCAACTGGCAAACTCGGTTTCCTTAACACTGGTGAACCCTCAATACCACGTCCTTAGGTGTATACTACTCCTCGATCTTACTAGAGAGCTCTACTAAAAGTCTTCTGGTAGACACCAGTTCATTGTACCACTAGCGAACCCTCTACTTTCAAAGCCCAAACTTTCAAGCCCTATCTCAGAATGTTACATTTATAATAGTATGTTAAAAGATTTTTAAAATTGATAAACTGAAAAGAATTATTATAGATTGGGGTTTGAAACAATGAGAAGGTAATCGAAAAAATGAGAAATTGCATATTAGTCTCTAACACCTTTTTTTCTTGTTGTTTTTCTAGGTAACTTCATATGGGACTTATTGTATTCTCTTATTATGCTTGAATTGTGTGTTTATACTTATTAATTTATATACAAGTGTAATTCTAGGATGGGCTAGGGGTGTTATAGTGCTTCGTTGTAGTGGGAGGGTCTCTTGTAGGCCTGAGTTCTTCCAATCTTGAGGAAGTGTTTTTAACAGTGAGAATATCAAACAAGAAGATCATGACCCACTTACACATGACGAAGAAATGTAGAGTGTTGATTCCAAGCTCCGAGAAATAGATATGAAAGCTTAGATGGATTCTATGGACTCCAACTTAGTATTGGAACTTGTAGACTTATCGGAAGGGATAAATGATAACTTTAAAATATAGAGTTATTTTAATACCTTTTAACTTACAATTTTATACAAGTCAAGGGTGATTGATGACAAATTGTGTTGTAATTATTATAATTCATGTTTATTATAAAACTTATTTTGAATAATGCACCTTGATTGATTTATATGCTAAATATATGATTTCTTCATCTTTGAAGGTAACTGGTGCAATAGGAGGAAAGAAGGACTTGAAGTTCACATGCTGACACTCAATGCCGCAACAATAATGTAGTATAGGACATATGGGATTAGGTTGATATGTTGTGACCTTTGAACGCCCCAAAATTGCTTGTTGAACTTTAGAATTCTTCTCAACCCAATGATGGAGTGGAAAAACAAGCTTGGACAGCCCAAAAAAGCCCAATCCATCCACTAGAGAGGAGAAGGGAGCTCAAAACTGTCCATTAACTTGGTCTTTACCTACCTCAACCACCAAATTAGCTATAGAGAGAATTAAGCAACTCCTCCACAAATCAAGCAAATTGTCCACCCTCTCCCTTGAATCAAGTAAACCACCCACAAATCTTCTTCAAATCATGCCAACCGTCCACCTACATGGAGAGAATCAAAGGTGAGACACCAAAAATAGTAAAGGGAGAAGGGGGCTTACTAGTATAATAACGACAAGCATTTGAGATCATTGATCCATTCATCCATCAATCAGTACACCACAATTGAGAGCACACAACACAAAATTGAGAGAGCATCTCAGAATTGATAGAGCAGTCAATTTCAGCAACATTGAGAGCATTTGTGCCTAGAAGCAACGCAACGGAGAAGAAAGAAGGAGGAGCAACATGAGCACTGCCTTGGAGAACCACCAGAATCGACCTTACGATTTTCCTTCCTTTAATCTTTTACATTTTTCATAGATCAATAAACATTATTGAAACTTATTCTTTTGCTTTAAATTTAATCGTTATTACTTAATTTTGTTGAAGCTAGAATAATTGTGATCCCTTTGCTTGTGTTATTAATACTCTATTGTTGATGTTCTGTGCATTGGTTGTTTATTCATTCAAATAATATCATGATAATGCTTTCTAATGCATAAGTAGTGTTAGGAAGTATATGAATTAATTTATCAATTTAAACAAGATGGTAATTAGTGGACACACAATTTGAATGGTACATGTTTGATTTCTTAATAATTGAATTAGTAATGGTATTTAGCAATATTGTTACCTTGCATAACCCCTAGGTATGATGTTTGTGTATCAACCTTGAAGTTAATTAAAGATATAAATATGCTAAAGAAACTAAAAGGTTAAAAGTGAGACTTCATAGCTTATTGTAACACCCCTAACTCGAATCCATCGCCGAAATAGGGTTACAGAGCATTACAAGAAACTTTTTACTTAAAACATTCAATTACAACCATTAAATAAAACATATCATATTCCACTCAAACACATGCATATCGTCCCTTATTTGAGCCCTCGAGGCCTTGAAATCACATTATAAATGATTTGGGACTAAATTAGAAACATATGGATGTTCATGGAAAAAGATAGAATTTTTCATACTATAGGGGTCACACGGCTGTGTGGTCAGGTCATGTGACTCACATGGCTGAGACACATGCCCGTATCTCAAGCCTTATGGACATTCGAAGTAGGGACACATGGTTGTGTCCCAGCCCGTGTGTCAGGCCGTGTAACTCTCGAAATGGCCTCACACACCCGTGTGCCAAGCCATGTGCTAGGCCGTGTAACTACCTGACTTGCAACCCTTTGAAACCTACAGGGGACACACAGTCGTGTCGTATGGCCATGTATCACACATGGCTGAGACACACGCTCATGTCTTAGGCCGTGTGGACAAGAAATAAACCATTTTCAAGCCAATTCTCTCACCAAAAACAAGCTCATCCTTAAAAGCCATTTGTACCTATATTCAAGCATTCAAAATGTACCTAAATACGCATAATCATGCTAAATCAATATGGTATTTGTTCATACAACCAATATGCCCAAAAGGCACCTCAATCGCAATAACCAAACATGTTTAAACATTTGCATAATCTAGCCATTCATCAACCCAACATTTGCAACTTAATTTCATACCAAAGCATACCACAATGGTCACATACTAAGATCACATTCAAACATACGAAAGTGCCATTTAAAGCATGCATTCACTTGACCATTTCAACATTAACCACCAAGTATTAAAATGTCAAGAATTCATCAACCAAAATACCAAATTTACAAGCTAAACATAATGGCCATTTTATTAAGCACAAAACACATATTACATGTCATTATAACCATGACTTAAAAACATCAAAAGCTACCGATACAGCTGATGGATAGTGTGATAGGTCTCTGACAATCTTCCAACCTGAACGAGCTTCCGATTAACTATAAAACATAGAAAAAGAACACAAAGTAAGCATATAATGCTTAGTAAGTTCGTAATTCATAAAAAAATTCTTACCATTACAATGGATAAGCTTAAAATAAATATGGATCAATCCAACACAAGCTTGGCACAAGCCTAAGCATCAACAACAACTCAAGTTAGTGATTAAACACATAACTTAGCAAAAATCACCACATGATAAAATAGTTTTCATGATTATATCACATAAGCATTCATACTCTTCATGAACATGGCTATTCACACTTTAATCATCAACAACCCATACCTTTCCAAATTTTCATGACATTGCCAATCCGAACACTTACCATTCCTTCCCTTTATGTGTCCGTCAAACCACTTAGAATAATATCGAATATGCGGGAATTTCACACAATGTGTGCTAACATATGGTCAAAACCATTACTTTCATTTTTCCTTTACATAGATGCTCTCTCTCGAGCCATAAATGAGTCTGCTCACACAAGTTGATGGTTAGAACATAGCTACACGGTGCTGCTCACACAAGCTGTCAAGTATTCGTAACACATACCGGAACTCAGCCACCGATAGGACATTTACGACCAGTACCCGAAAGCTAGTAACCCTAATGGCATGTCACTTGTATCCTATATATTCCTAAGGTTCAAATGGGGCTCGATAGTCATTGAAACGTTGCTGAATTTTCCATCGTTACATGATATGGCAAATAATATAATTGAATTTAAATTAAATACATTAAAAATGCTATTTAAACTTACGAACTTACCTCAATCACAAACGAAGAAATTAGATCGACTAGTCTGACACTTTTTCTTTCCCTTGATCTAAATTCGTACGATGCTTAACTTGATCTAAATAATCAAATTCAATCCATTCAATTCAATTCATTCCAAAAATCATATTTTTGTAAAATTATGCTTTTTCCCCTAATGTTTTGATTTTTTTACAATTTAGTCTTTAAGTTCGTAAATTAGAATTCATGCAAATTCATCCCTACCCAATTCTAGTCGAAATTCATATAGGTTCATAGCAGCTCATAGATTTTATTATTTTCACAATTTCACCTTGTATTTTACAAAATTTACAAATAAATCCCTAATTGATGTTTTCAACCAAAATTACTTTACAAAAGTTGTTTAACTAACAATAAAGGTTCATTTTCATCCATCAAACATCACAAAAAACACGTATAAATTCATTCCAAAACCCTAATCTTTTAATATTTTTGCAATTTAGTCCTCGAGCTAGCTAGATTAAGCTACAACGACTCCAAAAACATAGAAATAATTAAAAATGGGATGAAAAATACTCATATGCAAGACAAAGAGAGATGGCCGAATGGTTAAGCTTCCATGGAGTTTTCTATTTTTATAATTTTGGTGGAACCATTCATTAAAGAAGATTATACATATTTTTTTTGTTTTACTTAACTTATTTACTAATTTACTTAATTAACCTTGATATATAACCTTTAAAACCACTTAATAAATGTCCATATTTGTCCACTAAACATATCAATCGTTTATTTACAACATAAGCCCTCTAACCATTTAATTTCAGAGCTATTAAATCCCTTTAGCTTATAAAACTCAAGTTTTGCACTTTTTGCAATTTAGTCCTTTTTTATCGAATTAAACATGCAAATGGTAAAATTTCTTAACAAAATTTTTATATGATATTACTAACATGCTGTAGACATTAAAATAATAATAAAATAATTATTCTCACATCAGATTTGTGGTCCTAAAACCACTATTCTGATTTCATGGAAAATGGGCTGTTACGCTTATAGATTTCGGGTAAGTAAGTTGCTAAATTACGACAGGTTCACCGTAACATTCCTTAGCATTGTTTTTTATTATCATAAGTTAGGGGAAAGTAGTTATTCTAGCCCTTCATGACATTGTCATTAAAACTGGTTAATATTTGTTGCTTACATTCTATGTTACATTTTAATTGTTGTCCACACTTAGTTAATTTTAATTAGGTTTTTTAGTTAACTCAATTATCTTTTTATTATTTCCATCATCAACTTGCTAGTTGTTAATTGCACAATATTTGCCTTACGTTCAATCTCTATGGAGACGATACTCTTTACTCACTACTTTATTACTTGTTGACGATTGTGTACACTTGCACATTATTCAATAATCTCGCAAAAAGTTTTTCGCGGCATGTTTGGGGACTGTTTTAGTCATTATTTGTGAAGTTAATTATTTTGTAATTTGGTTTATTTTTCTGGTAATCTTAACTTAGTTATTTTGTTGATTTTTTAGGTGTTAATGAACATAGACCAAATTATCGATCTACTTCTAGTTGATCTTGAAATTGAACGCACCTTTAGATAGTTTCCTCTTGTTGTAAACTTCTAAATTGTAAAGTCAATTGATGATTTTGTACAATAGGGACCAAATTTTGAAAATTTTCAAAATTTTGGGGTAGAAATGAGAAATAGAGAGTTAAATTAGGTTTAGAGTGAAATTGGTATAAAACTTTAGGGTTAAATTTAGAAGTTATGTTAGTCCCAGTTTTAGGGACTAAATTGAATAAAATGCAAAAGTTTCATAATTTAGTAATTGAATGTGAAAATGGTTGTACATTGATAATTTGATGTGTTATTTTTAATCCGTAGCTAACTTTAACCTGGATTCCTCGAGAAAGAAAGGAAAAGACGAAGTCATCGATGAATAACATGGAGTTTACAATTTGTGTTTCTATAATCCGAACTCTATGTAAATTACTTCATTTTGAACTGTTTGTGTATGGTAGGAATAAGAGGTGAGTCATTTGTGATAATGAAATGAATTGGCTGAATTGAATTAATTTCTATATCTGAGGACTAAATTGAATGCTTATGAAAAGTGTATATATATTGTTTTAATGTGAAATTAAGGTTGTAATGTGATGATCTAATGTTGCCATATGTAAAATTTATATGTGCATGATGGAAACAAATGAGAAATGAGATATTTGTTGTTAATGAAACATGAAATGGGAACCTTATTAATTGTTCGCACAAGGTCGGATATAGTTAGCATGTAATAGGATAGGAAGAGTTCAGGTTTACTTCGACTACGAGTCAATGAGGCACTGAGTGCCAATTTGCTTTGGTTTAACCGATGAGACACTAGGTGTCAAAATTATTTATAGCGTTAGGTGCAACTATTTACTTCAAAGTTTTTTTGATGAGGCAATGGGTGCCAAATTGGTGTTGGTTGGGTCCGTGTATCCATCCCAGTTCGAGTCGTTTAATAGGGATATAAATGATAAAATGAGTTATATGATTTGGAAATGTAATTGAAATGGGAAATGAAATGTTAAATTGTGGAATGAATTGTGAACCTTGATACAAGAACCATTATAAGAAATGTGTTATAAAATGACTTGTGAAATTTGATAGTCATGTACTAATATTGTGGAAATGAATTGGTTCCGAATCTATGAATATGTGAATTGGTATATTAAATTTGTTAAGTTGCATAACATTGTAATTTTAAACTTATATCTATGTTTTGCTTTTATGTTTGGATTATAGAAATATTATTGAGTTATACTCAGCGTACAATTTTGTTTTTTCATGTGCAAATTAGGTACTTAATGGTCCGATAGTCAACTCAGCATCCAACGCCAATCCTAAACTCAAGTGTTGGTGAATTGTTCTTTAGTCTTGGCATGTACCTAGGGATGTTTATATGCTTATATTGGTTATTTTGTGCTTTGTTGGTAATTTTAAGGCTATATATATATATGTAAGAATAAGATGGTAATAATCATGTTTTAGATAACTTGATAGGTTCTTTGAATCATATGCCTAATGCCTTCATGGATAAGATGATATTATGTTATATAATGTGTTTGGATTGATGTTTTAGTTGTAACCTTAGTATACTTATAGTTGAGGAAAATGTCATGCTAAGCAATGTATCTTTGGTTGATGCTTGGATGAGGAAAGTTATGTGATATGTTTTGGTATGTTTAATGTTTGAATATGAGATTGGTTTAAAGGTTAATTGTGTTTGAGTAAGTGATAGTGAAAGTGTCATTTAATATTTAGTAAATTGGTGTTTTGATGTATTTGATATGAATTTGGTGTTTTGAATGGAGGTGGTATATGAATAAGAATGTCTCTAGTTGATAATTTGCTTGTCTATAATTATAGCTAGGAGTACAAATTGAGTTAAGCTGAATTTGGGCATGAAATGGACCATTAAGAGATAGATTTTTACCATTTATGTTCTCAAGTATCGATATTTTGGTATTTGATATCGATACTTGACCGTATGAACAATTTTTAAATAAATAAAATTCCCTTGTTTTACATAACAAACAGAACTGTGATTTGGTATCGACGTTTAGCAAGGTATCGATACAGTATCGGTACCCAGCTATGAATTATCGATACCAACTCTAAAATTTTGATATTTTACAAATTGGTACTATTTCATGTCTGAATTTCACAATTTGGTCCATGTAGATTACAATTTTTTATTATATTTGATTATAAGTGAATTGATAATAATTAATTAATTGAGATTTTTTTTAGTAAAGTATATGTAAATTTTTTGGTCTTGCTGTAGCATCTTATTACTTGGGTTCAACTACCAGACTGGGTAAAGGGTGTTACAGATGGAATAATTGGCGTGTGTTATATGTCGGGTGATAAACAGTACACATTGGCTAAGTTTTTGTGTATGATATGCATGTATGTATAACTATGGCTTTTTTTGAGGTTTGGATGGACATGCACGAGGACTACATATGCATTTTATTCATGTAGATTTGAGGGAGGCTTGGTTGAACTAAGTCAAGAATCGAGTTTTGAATTGTACGCAGAAAGGTACGCACAGTATATAAAAGCCCTTAATGAGTGTTATAAGATTCTAGGAGTCTAAGCCTTTAAGTCGTATATGTGAAATGAAAGTCTATGGCCATGAAAAATGTGGAAGTCTTCCAGGACTATCCTATATGTGGAAGTCTGCTAGGACTATCTTAAATGTGGAAATCCATCAGGATTATCTTCTCTGTAGAAGTCCGTCAGGACTATCTTATGTGTGGAAATCCGTCAGGACTATCTTATATGTGAGAATCCGTTAGGACTGTCTTAAGTGTATGATTTCGCAATAGGGGATTTGCTTTTAAGAATCTGTTTACATGTTATCTGTTTCTAAAAGTAGACCGCAAAGAATAGGTCATTCGTTATTACAAGAAAGTGGCAGGATTTGGTAGTCCACCAAATTTGTCTAGTTGAAATGAGTTGATCTCTTATGAATCTATTATTACAAGAAAATGGTAGTATTCAACTTTCACTTTATCAAATTCAATTCCTCATCTTGATATTATGTTTCCCAAAACAATGCCTTCCTTAAACATAAAATGGCATTTCTCTCAATTAAGGACAAGATTCATCTATTGACACCATTTTAGCACCTTAGCTAAATTCCTTATACAGTCAACATATGGATCACCAAACACTAAAAAATCATCCATAAATACTTCCAAAAAATGCTCAACCATGTCAGTAAATATTACCATCATGCAAATTTGAAAAGTTTAAGTTCATTATATAAATCGAAAGGCATATGTCGAAAAGCAAACGTACCGTACAAGCAAGTGAAAGTGGTTTTGTGCTGACCTTCTAAGACTACAACTATTTGATTTTACCCCGAATAACCATCCAGGAAATAATAATAGTCTCGAACCGCAAGTATATCTAGCATTTTATTAATGAACAATAGTGGGAAATGGTCTTTTCGAGTTACTTTCTTCAAATTTTTGTGATCTACACAGATTCGCCAACCCATAACTGTCGTTTTTAAAATCAGCTCATTATTTTCATCCTCCAACACCTTGATTCCCCCTTTCTTTGGTATGCATTGAACTAGACTCGCCATGAGCTATCCAATATGGGGTAAATAATTTCTACATCTATCCATTTGATGATTTACTTCTAGACAACCTCCTTCATGATTGGGTTTACTCTTATTTGTCCATCAATTGATGCCTTCTCACTGTCTTCTAGTAGAATTTTATGCATGTATAGAGACGGACTAATACATCAATTATCAGCTATATTCCACCTGATTGCCTTTTTAAACTTCTTTAGATCATTAATCAACTTGTCTTCTTGACTCTCGATTAACTCAGCTGAAATTATAATAGGCAAAGTAAAAAAGTTACCTAAATAAACATATTTCAAATGGGATGGAAGTACCTTTAACTCCAAATTGGGAGGCTCTTCAATTAATGTCTTAGGTTGCATGTATTCACAAGATGCTAAATCCAATTATTCGAATTGGGATTGTGGAATGAATCCCTACGAATTGGCTTCAAACAAAGCCAAATATTCCTCTTCTTCATTGTCACTTGGTGGATCGGGCAATAAGACTCACTCCAATGGATCATATAAAAAATTGAGTTCCCATTCCGTAGAGACCAATGACTCCATCTTGGATATTGTGAAACATTCTTCAACTGTATCAGGAAATCCCTTAGCTTTAAATACATTAAAATTTACCTGATTGTCTTGAACTCGCATAGTGAGTTCACCTTTTGCACATCAATTAATGTTCTACCGGTTGCCAAGAAAGGTCTTCCTAGGATGTTTGGTACTTCTTTATCTACTTCACAATCTAAGAAAATAAAGTCAGTTGGAAATATAAATGTATCAACACGTACCAATACATCATCGATCTTCCCTTCAGGATGTGCTAATGATCTGTCTACCAGTTGAAGTGTAACCGTTTGTGGTCTGACTTCACCAATTCCCAATTATCTAAATAAAAACATGGGCATCAAGTTTATATTTGCTACCAAATCACATAAGTCCATTCCGCAGTAAGAATCTCTAATATTACAAGGTATGGTAAAAGATCTATCATAATTCGGTGTAGTAGATTAAATTAGTTTTTGCACTTATAGAGCCCGAATACAAGAATTTTCATTATATTTTAGTTAAGTTTCTTTAGTTTTACTTAGATCTAATAAAATGTGTGAATTGAGTCTTTTATTGACCTTAAGGGTCGAATGAGCCCTAAGGAAGAGCTAACGTATTTTGTGAATGTGTAAGAGACCATTAGAAGGCACTTTAGGTCGATACTACACATTATATCGCAACACGGGAAATCCGATGTCGTAACATAGAGAGCAGAATGGAGAACAAATGAAATTGTCTTCGATGTCACGACACTAACTAAGGGTGTTGTGACATACCTTTAAAGGTATCCCAATGAGGAGCATATTGACTTCTAATTCATGACACAGGTCTTGTTGTGTCGTGACATCGACTCTAGGATGGAAAATAAATACGAAGCAAAGGCATTTTGGTCTACACAATTGAACTTAAAGCTTGGGAACGTCAGCTAACCTAGGGTTAAGGATGACAACCACCTGAAGCCTATAAATAGGCTTCTTTGGCACATGTTATGGACACCATTCCATTAACCTAGATTCTCTCTTTAGATTTAGTTTTGTTTTCTGTCCTTCTTAGGTTTTCCATAATCTAGTTTATTTGTTCGTTGCTTTCCTTCAAAATATTTGATTTGTAAAGACGATCAACTTCTAGGGATTCATGTTATTATTTATATAAATTAGGCTTTTCTTAAATTCTACACTTCAATTCATTCACCATGTTTTATTCTTCCATCTATTCCATGTTGTTTATAAAAGCCATGAGAAACTAATCCTTCTATCGGGATTAGCGAGTAGAGGCATGATCTATTAACTATTTTGTAAGGTTACTCAACAGATCAGTTGTTTGGGAAAGGAAAAGCGTGAAACAAACCCTAGGCCTGACAACCCCGGGAAGTCATCAAGGTGGAAATTAATCCAAAATTGGTACTACCCATTTGTGAACACCTTTATCGCAAGCTAGTCCAGACTGTGAGGCCAAAATATAAGTAGTCCTTGTTGACTCGTTATGTTAGTGGAAAATTGAAAGATTCTGCTAGGGTAGCTACTAGTTGGTTGACGAGGAACTCGAAATGATAGTTGATTGGGATTGCCAAAGCAAGCTAATCACCCATCATTAGATTTGATTCCTTCTACTTTTTCTATCTTTTGAAATTTAGTTTTTTTTATGTTATTTTCTTCTTTTTTTATGACTATAAAAATCCCAAAAATCTNAAATTTAGTTTTTTTTATGTTATTTTCTTTTTTTTTTATGACTATAAAAATCCCAAAAATCTCTTATTGACGTTTCTGTACTATAACTTAATTAAAGTATTAATTAGATCTTTTAGTGTGTAGGTTAAAATTGATCTAGCCTTTACCTCCATTGGGTACAACCCTCCGAGTACTCACCTACTCCATTGTAAAACTATATTATAACTAAACTTGTACATTTGCGGATACCACTTCATAATTATATATTTTAATGCAGTATTCACACTCTAGATATTAGTACGTCCAGAGGCAGTCAAGTTGTTGACGCTGTTGCCAGGGAGGCAACATCATTAGGTTAATTTTAATTTTTACAAAGAATAATTAGGAAATTTGTAGGTTATAGATACGATTTTATTTCTTGTATTGTTATTCATCTCTTCTTTTTAGTTTTAGTGTATAACTCACAGTAGGGGCACACCTATTGTAGCAGCCACTGATCCAGAAAGAATAATCTGAAGAAATCACTTACAACAATAGCAATAGCAATAGCAGTAGCGGATGCAAGATCCACCGGCACCAATTGCAAGTAACGTACCCCGTGAAAATCCACTACTTGGTGACACTAACAATAACGCCCTAGGAAACCCACCAGCACCACAACTTCCTACAAACATTCATATGGATTGAAATGAAAGAACTTTAAAGGATTATACCTTACCAAGTTTGGACATGGTTCAATAAAGTATAGCAAGGCCGAAGATTACAGCTAATAATTGCAAGATAAAATTGGCTATGATTCAAATGATCTAGAACAATCTGTAGTTTAGAGGCACTATGATAGATGACCCTAATCAACATTTAAAACAATTTCTTCAACTTTGTGATACTTTTAAAAATAATGGGGTCATTGATGATGCTATTTGTCTTCGGCTATTCCCTTCTCCTTGATTGATAACGCATTTTCTTGGTTAGACTCAGAGGCACCAAGATCGATAAAAAAATTGAATGAACTTGCTCAAAAATTCTTATAAAAGTTCTTCCCAATTAGCAAAGCAGTTCAAATGAGACGAGAGATTGTTGTCTCTAGACAAATGGAGGGAGAAAGTTTCTATGAGGCATGGGAACGTTTCAAAATGTTGATTCAAAAATGCCTGTACCACAGATTTCTTGAATGGATGTGACTGTAGGAATTTTATAATGGGTTGGATGCAAATGCACCATCTGGATCAGACAGAGCAGCAAGAGGAGCCCTTATGAACAGAACGTGCGAGGATGCATACAAAATCATTGAGACCATGGCACTAAACTCTTTCCAGTGGCCAATTGAATGATTCACATATAGTTAGAAACCTACTACGGTAAAAGCTATCTAAGAGGATGATAAGTATAGACTCAACTTTATCGAATCTGTTTCTACATTGTCTATGCATGGGAGAGGCAAACTACTTTTCCACTATATCAAAAATCTGATTGAGGATGTAAATTATATCGAGAATAGGGGTGGAAACCCTTATCAAATACATATAATCTCGACTGGAGAGATCACCCGAATCTGAGATAGGGGAAACTAATGAGAAGATAATAATTTAAATCAAATTAAAAACACTAATTACTAACCTTCTTATTTGTAGAAACCCCAGGATAGGGTCAACCTAAAAGATCACACTCCATGTAGTCAACGATTGGATAGAATTGAGGGAAAAATGCAGTGAATGAGAACATATATCAAGCAGGTGCAGTCTGAGTGCACCAACTCAACCAGAACATTGATGAAGCTCGAAGATCAAATGAGCCAATTAATGAGCATAATAGGTGATGTTAAAAGAAAAATTGACACAAGTATTCTTAGTGATATAGAAAACAATCCACAGAGGGAAGGTAAGGTACATGTGAAGGCGATAGCACTTTGATCAGGAACAGTACTCAGTAGCCCAGAAAACCCTTCTCCAGAGGGAGTTAGGGAGAATATTAATGATCCTCGAGAGGAACTCCCAGAAGCTGAAGAAGAACCAGTGCCAGAAGAGGCAAAGGCACCATCAGCTGAACTAGAAAATGAAACACCTAAATATACAGAAATCACAAAAATCACATTCCCTTCAAGACTAGAAAAAAACAAAAGTAGGATGAGGATGAATTTGTAAGTTTCCTAAACTTGTTTAAAACATTAAATGTTAACCTACCTTTAATTGAATTAATTGAAAAGGTTCCCAAGTACGCTAAGCTTTTAAAAGAGATGATGTTTAGGCAAAAAAAATTTAAGGTAGGAGAATAAGTTAATTTAAATGCTTCCTATAGCGTTATTATTTCAAAACAGGTACCTCAAAAATTGAAAGACCCAGGAAGTTTTACTATTCCCATAGAGATAGGGAGCATTCATTTTAATAGAGCGTTATGTGATATAGGAGCTAGTATCAGGTTAAGGGATCTAAAAACTACTCAAATAACATTACAGCTGGCTGATAGGCCTTCGGTACGTCTGAAAGGGGTATTGGAAAATGTGTTAGTTAAAGTACAAAGTTTCATTATCCCTTTAAATTTTGTTGGGCTTGATTTCAAAGAAAATCATGAGATACCGATCTTATTAGGAAGACCCTTTTTATCCACTTCTAGATCTACCATTGATTAAGAAATGAATGAATTAACTATGAAAATTAAGGGTGACACAAAAACTTTTGAATGTGGCAATCAATCAAGCCAGGAAGATAAGAGGAAGTTAGGGGAATAATGTAAAAAAAATTATTTCTAATGCCTCCGAGTTAAGAGACACGCTTCCTTTTATGCATGCAGAAAGAATAAACAGGTTTAAGGAAAGGGACAAATGGGCACAGGTGGAATGGCACGATGGACCAATATCGGTAAAACAAGAAAATCATCTGTCGGTGAATTGATGACACTATCGGATGAATCAGACAATAAAACTAAAAAATTAGTTGAACTGTTGCTTAACTTTTGTAAATTATTGTATATTTAAATAATCACCTAGTTTAGATTTTAACTTTTATTTGATATATTCATCTCTAAACCGAAACATCCTTAAAGCTAGAGTTTTGAGCTGATGTAACACCTCTAACCCGTATCCATCACCAGATTAGGGTTACAGGGCATTACCGAACAGAACACGGCTCAAAACAAGCATTCATTTTTTTATACTTTGTAAATCACTCTCAATAATACACTCATCTATTCAAAATTTCAAAGTTTAATACTACTATGATCATATCGTTTGTATATTAAAATT
>JABEZY010274627.1:0-10577 GCA_013467495.1 Gossypium gossypioides
TGTTTTCAATTAATTCATTTATTTTATAAGATTTTTTTATCATTTAAACCTAACATTTAATTAACTAAAATATTTGAAATGATAAAAGTCAAAGTTTAAAAAACTTTGACAAAAAGTGTGAGAGAATGCCTATTATTTTGATCAAAGTTTATTTTGGGTTTTCTTCTCTCAGTTAAACTTTATTTTTAGTTTTTCACTTAAACTCTAATTAACCTAAAGTTGTTGCAGTCATATATACTACGAATTTCATCCTATAAATAGACTTTAGTTACTCTAGGTTTTACACAACAAAAATTATTTAAATTAAGAGAATTTTGTTCTTTGTTTCGAAGGGTTTTTCTTATGGGGCTTTAGGTTTTTCTTTTAATTCCCTCCATCTTTTGTACTCTCCTTTATTATAGTGAAATCTCTTTTTGCTTGTAGTTTTTTATCCTCTCTTGAGGAGTTTTTCCATATAAAATTTGTGTGTTCGATCTTTTCGATTATTCTTTTATTCACTTTGTTCGTTGTTTAATCGAGTTTATCCCCTACAAACTGATATTAGAGCTAATTCAATTTCTGCAACCAACCCGTTTAGACATTGCAGCGTCAAGGTTCGATATTGAGACGTTCAACAAAAATACAAATTTCAGTTTGTAGCAAGTTCGAATGACGACAATATTGGTTTAGAACGATCTGAAAAAGGTCATTGCAGAGAAGAAGCCTGCAGATATGGATCAGTCAGAATGGGAAGAGCTCAATGAAAAGGCTTTGTCCGTTATTTAATTATGCCTCACGAATAATGTGTTACAGGAGGTTCTAATGGAGAAAACAGTGTTTATGTTATGGAGGAAACTAGAAGCCTTATATATGACGAAATCTCTGGCTAACAGGTTAGTATTAAAACAACGTCTTTACACATTTAGAATGGCCAGAGGTGAGTCTATTAGAACTCATATTGGCGAGTTAGTTACCTTTTTTAATGACTTAAAGTATTAGTAGTGTAGAAAGTTGTTAGTTAGTTGTGAATCTGGTAAAATACTGTTGCTCAGTTTAGAGCAGTTACTCAAGTCTCTATAAATACTGTACCTTGTGTATTCAGAGATCAAGGATTTTTGAATAAAAGAAAGAAGTTTATTCTCTCATTCTTTGTTTCATTAGATATTTCTATTTTCTATTTTCGTAGTTCTTTCATGGTATCATTCGCTAGTTGATTCAAGATTATAGTCTATCATGGCTTCCGCTAATTCTGCATCTGGTGAGCCTAGTTCTGCTGTGTTCGCCGGCGATCGTGTCACAAATGTTTTTCCTCGTAGTGAGGTGGTCAAACTCGATGACGTCACCTATATTCAATGGCGTAAACAAGTCAAATTAATTGTTGATGGCTATGGACTTACAGGATTCTTAGATGGTACCGTTACTCTGCCATCACGATTCATTCCACTGCCCGATGGATCTCGTGCTTCAAATTCGGTGGCTTAGGTGTTCACCCAGCAAGATCGGCTTCTGACTTCCTGGCTTTTGTCTACTATAAGTTCCTCTCATCAATCGTCGTTTGATGATGCTTGCACGGCGTGTGACATATGGACCACGGTAATTAATCTCTTTGCGACTGATACTGGAGCCAAGCAGTCAAGGATTCGGCTTAAGCTTCACTCTTTGAAGAAAGGTAATCTTTCTATTAAAGCTTACGTTGCTCGAATTAGAAGTTTGTGTGCTATGTTAGATTCTTTTGGTTCTCGTATCTCTGATGAATAGAAGATTGAGGTGATGCTCGCGGGCTTGCCGCCGGAGTTTGAGGCGGTTATCTCTTCCGATTGGTTGTCGACTGGAAATTTGTCATTACAACGTTTGGTTGATGCTTTAGTTGACTGTGAGAATCGTCAAGCTCAAGTGTTGCAGGAAGTAAACTTGCATGCAAACCTTGTTGAAGATGAGCCGTCTGTTGAATGGGCCAGTCGTGGTGGTCGTACACTTGTTCGTGGCCGTGGCAGAACTTTTCGATCTCGAATTCAATGCCAGATCTGTAGTCGATTAGGTCATGTGGCTCAGAAGTGCTACTACCGTTATCATCATGACTCGAATCGAGACTCAAATATCTCGTCTGTGGTGCCTTCGATCTCATACCAAGGGGTTCCGTCTAGTGTTAAGAGGTCTGATTCGGAGTTGTTTGCGCAACATGATGAAGAACAGTGTGTGGCTCCTTTTCAAAAAAGTCAAAAACATTTTATGGCTAAGGGAACTATGCGAGTCAAAATAGGTATGCTGGTGGTCAAAATTGGTGTGCTGGCATGCAAAATGAACAATTGGCACGTGGGCCATATGTGTCATATGCTCAGCATGACTATGGTCGTTCATATGCTAATGGTTAAAAGCCAAATTTGAGTCATCTTGGTACTGATGATGGGCCCGGTTTTAATGGCAATGCGCCACTTGAATTTGTTGCTGGGAATGGAAGGTGTGTGTCACATGGGCCGAATGTTGAACAAAATGCTGGACCGAATGCTGTACCATCTTCTAAATTTGTTCAAGTTGATCCCGGTTCGCCTGAACTGATTGGTGTTGATCGGGGTCTGCGATTTACCAAACCGCGTGCTCGGGTTTATACTGGGTCAGAACCATGTATTGGGCTTCCTCGGCTAGGAGACTTACATGCATCTGATTATTCTGAGCCATCAGTATCTGGCTCTCATATCAATACTGCTCAACTTGAGTCTAGTACTGGCGATGATGGTTCGTACATTCCAGTGCGCGGTGGCACCACATCTTCGTACCCTAACTCTGGAGCAAGTCATCATGTCTGTCGCGATGTGTCAGCTTTATGTGATGTCACGCCATATTCAAGTACGTCATCTCTTTTAATGGGTAATGGTACTCATACGGTAATTTTATCAATTGGTACTGCTATTTTACCTACTCAGTCTAAGTCGTTACGATTGTCAAATGTTTTATGTGTGTCGAGTATACGGAAAAGCCTCTTATCCGTCTTACAGTTTGCTCGTGATAATGTTGTGTTTTTTGAGTTTCACCCTACCCATTGTGTTCTTAAAGATGCCGTGACTCGGGAGACATTGCTGACGGGCCGCATTCATGATGGACTATATCAATTTTCTGTGCTAGTGGTTTCTATTTCGTCTAATGTTGCTCCATTTGTTGCTCATTCGCAAGTTCCACGTACAATTCCAAATTGTTCTGTGTTTGCTTTATGGCATAATCGTTTAGGCCACCAGTCAGCTTCTGTGGTCAAGACTATTCTAAATAAATGTAATATTGTTTCAAGTAAAAATAGTTTTGATGGTATATGTACTGCATGTCAAAAAGGGAGGTCATATAAGTTACCTTTTTCACCTTCGACTACTAGCTATCGTCCTTTTGAGTTGATTGTTTCTGATCTTTGGGGTCCCGAATCTGTTACATGTGATGATAAGAGATATTATGTTTCGTTTATTGACATGTGTACTAGGTTTACCTGGGTTTATCTTTTACGTCAAAAAGCTCAAGCAATAGAATGTTTTACTCAGTTTCAACAGTTAATTAAGACACAGTTTGGCAAGTCTAATAAGCAATTTCAGAGCGATTGGGGAGGAGAATACCGTGGTTTTACGTCTGTTTTAGAGTCCTAGGGAATTATACATCGACTGACGTGTCCGTATACTTCCGAACAAAATGGAGTGGTTGAGCGTAAACATCGTCACATTGTTGAAGTGGGTATTACATTATTGGCTCACGCAAATTTGCCTATGGAATACTGGGGATATGCGTTTTGTTGCGCGGTTCATCTTATAAATTGACTTCCTACTGTCGTTCTTCAGGGCAGTTCTCCGTTTAAGGCACTTTATGGAAATGATCCTACCTATGATCATCTTCGAGTTTTTGGCTGCTGCTGTTATCCTTACTTACGTCTGTTTGTAGGTCATAAATTGGATTTTCGGTCTCATCCGTCTACATTTTTGGGTTACAGTCCTCGTCACAAGGGGTATCAGTGTCTTTTACCAGATGGTAAGGTTATTATTTCAAGACATGTGATATTTGATGAGCAGAGATTTTTGTTTACTGAGTCTAGTTCCAATAAGTCTATGTTGACGACCAGTCCGACTAGTACGAATGTTGTTCCTCTTGTGTGGCCCGCTTCTTCTTCTTCTTTGTCTCGTGCGCCTATAAGGGTTCCAATCTCAGCCTAATGCCCCTACATTAGATGTTGACTTGCTGCAGTCTCAGTCTCATGCTTCTTCAGCTGCTGCTGGGTCTAGGTCGGATAATCTTCCAATTGTACATAAGTCACTTTCACTAGGTGATTCTATTGCCCATTCTCATTCTATCTCAAGAATGTCTGAAAGTGTTTCGTCATCGTCTGACAGTCAGATTAGTAGGGCACCTGTGGGTAATACTTACCCAATGGTCAATCGAGCTAAGGCGGGAGTTTACAAGCCTAAGGTTTTAAATGTTGAAGCTGTTAAACGTTCTACAATTGAAAAAGCTCTGGCTACTGCTGAGTGGAGCGCTGCTGCGCAAGATGAGTATGATGCTCTTATGCGTAATTCCACATGGGAGCTAGTTTCCGCTCCATCTAATCATAAGGTCATTGGGTGCAAATTGTTGTACAAAATCAAGAGGAATTCTGATGGTACTATTGCTCGACGTAAGGCTCGATTAGTCGCTAAAGGCTGTTCTCAGGTTTCGGGATGTGATTTTAAGGAAACTTTTAGTCCGGTGGTAAAACCAGCTACTATCAGAGTTATTTTGTCTATTACTGTGTCTAGGGGGTGGTCACTTCGGCAAGTGGATGTGAATAATGCGTTTCTAAATGGAGATCTTGATACTGAAGTTTTCATGCACCAACCTCCCGACTATGTTCAGTATGGTTCAGATGGCAGACCTCTGGTGTGTCGTCTGAAGAAAGCGTTGTATGGTCTTCGTCAGGCTCTCCATGCCTGGTTTGAGAAGCTGAAAGGATTTCTAGTATCTGTAGGGTTTGTGGTATCGAAGTCTGATGCTTCATTATTTGTTCGGGTCGTACCAGATTCAACGTTGTATGTTCTTGTGTACGTTGATGATATTATTGTTACTGGTGATGTGCCTACTGTTATAGAGTGGTTTGTTCAGTTGTTGAATAATGAGTTCTCACTTAAGGACATGGGCGATCTTTATTACTTTCTTAAGATAGAAGTTACTCGTTCTTCATCAAGATGTCTTCATCTCTGTCAGAGGAAGTATATACGTGATATTCTTATTCGGTGTTTGATGGAAAATACGAAGAGTGTTCATACACCGATGATTAGTTCTTCTGTCATGACTAGAGATGATGGTGAGCGTTTAGAGGATCCGACTGAATACAGGAGCCTTGCCGGAGCATTACAGTATGTTACTCTTACGCGGCCTAATGTTGCATACGCTGTAAATCGAATATGTCAGTTTATGCATTGTCCCACTTCTGTTCATATGACTGCTCTGAAACGCATTTTGAGATATCTAGGTGGAACGCTTAAACTTGGGGTTGTGTTTCGTCCGTCCACTAGTTTGTCCTTAGTTGGGTATGCTGATGCAAACTGAGGGTTAGATTTTGATGACCGGAGATCTACTACTGGGTACTGCGTTTATTTTGGACATACTCATGTGTCATGGTGTACGAAGAAACAACAGGTTATTGCTCGGTCTACCGCTGAGACAGAATACCGGATTCTTACCGCAGTCATTAGTGAGGTTACGTGGCTTTTGTCGTTACTTCAAGAATTACATGTTCAATCTACTAGTATTCCCAATATTTGGTGTGACAGTTCTGGTGCAGTTGCGGTTGCTGCTAATCCTATTCTACATTCAAAGTTTAAGCACGTTAAATTAGATTTATTTTTCGTTCGTGAAAAGGTTGCTGATGGTACCGTCACAGTTGGCTAGGTTCCCGTGTGTGATCAAGTCGCTGATGTTCTCACTAAGCCACTTTCACTATCGAATTTTGCTCGATTTCAGAGTTTCCTACGGGTCTTGCCTGTGGAAAAAATAGATGAATATTAGTAGTGTAGAAAGTTATTAGTTAGTTGTGAATCTGGTAAAATGTTGTTGTTTAGTTTAGAGCAGTTACTCAAGTCTCTATAAATACTGTACCTTGTGTATTCAGAGATCAAGGATTTTTGAATAAAAGAAAGAAGTTTATTCTCTCATTCTCTGTTTCATTAGATATTTCTATTTTCTGTTTTCGTAGTTCTTTCATAAAGAATCTCGAAGCAGAGATTAGTGACAGAGATCGAGCTATGTTGTTGTTATACTCTTTTCCCTCTTCTTATAAAACTTTCAGGGAAACTCTAATTTATAGGAGAGATCATCTCTCCTTCTAGAATATGAAGAGGAATCTTCTGAGCAAGGATAAACTCGACAACGAGTTAGGCCCAAATAAAAAATTAGATGGGCAAGCCTTAGTTCTAGTTGTAAGATGCAGATAACAAACTATAAAGATAGATTAAAATAGGTCTAAAGCAAGGTCCAAATCATGAAATCGTGGAAATATTGCGGCTATTGTAAAAAGATGGGTCACATTAAGGCAAAATGTTGGAAACTTTAAAATAAAATCAAAAGGGATACCGAAAACAACAAGAAAGATAAGCAGAAAGCCAAAGTTGCTAATGCTAGTGTAGCCGAGGATGGAGGTGATGATTTCTTATTGGTGTCAACAAGCGAAAGCTCTCATCTTACTTCTGAACAGATCTTATATTCAGAGTGCTTCTATCATATGTGTCCCAACAGGGACTGATTCTCCCTGTATAGTTCTGTTGAATGTGGAGTTGTGCTGATGGAGAATAACTATCCATGTAAAATATCCAGAATCAAAACAATACAAATTAAGATGTACAACAGAATTATTCAGACACTTTTAAATGTTAGGTATATTCCTAATTTTTTTTAAAAATCTTATCTCATTGGAAATTTTGGATTCTAACGGTTGTAGGATAATCATTGAGTCAAATGACTTAAAAGTTTCTCGTGAGACTCTTGTTGTGATGAGAGGAAAGAAACAAGGTAGCCTATACATTTTGCAAGGGTCAACAGTTACTGATGTGGCTGCGATTACTAAAGAAAAGTTGAAAACACCATCACGTTGCGATTAGAATCAACCTGACGTTGTGACAACACGGCATGACTCTCTTTTCACCGATTCTGATTCAACCAAACTTTGGAACATGCGACTTGGTCTATGAGAGAAAAATGTATGACAATCTTGTGTAATAGAGGTCTTCTCAAATACACTGGAGTTGGTAAGTTAGGTTTCTACGATCATTGTGTTTTCGGGAAACAAACTCGAGTTAGTTTTGATTCAACAGTGCATAGAACAAAAAGTACTCTAGATTATATTAATTCTGATTTATGGGGTCCACATTCTGACATCTCAAAAGGAGGTAATAAATATTTCCTAAATTTTATTGATGATCACTCCGGAAAAGTTTAAGTTTACTTCTTGAAAAAGAAAAGTGAAGTCTTCAAAATCTTCAAACAGTGGAAGACACTGTTAGAAAAATAAATCAAAAATTCTGTGAAGTGATTGAGAATGGATAATGGTCTTGAGTTATGTTCGTCAGAGTTTAATAATTTTTGTAAACAAGAAGGTATTGAAAGACATTGAATCGTTGTTGGAACTCCACGACAGAATGGAATTGCAGAAAGAATGAACAGAACATTACTGGAAAAGGCTCGATGCATGCTTTCTAATGCAGGCTTAGGGAAGAAATTTTAGGATGAAGCTGTAAACCTAGAAAGTTATTTGATAAATCGATCTCCTCATCAAGCATTGAAATGTAAAGTTCTAGAGGAGATATGGTCAGGTAATCCTCCCAGTTATCTAATTTTAGAATTTTCGATTGTTCTACTTATGCTAAAGTTCGCCAAGGAAAGCTCGAACCAAGAGCCATTACATGCATCTTTCTGGGATACTCTGTCAGTACAAAAGGTTTTAAGTTATGGTGCTCAGAATCTGACAAAATAATTGTTAGAAGAGATGGTACACTTGATGAATCTGCCATGTTTTGATCATAAAATGATACTTCTACTTTTAAAAACACAACAAATCAGAGTGTCTCGAGCAAGTTGGAGTCAAAAGCTAAAACAAGGGGCGACGTCCCGACAAGCAAATGCCCAATGTTGTAATGATGCGGTGAACAGAGGTCTCGTCCCAATGAAGAGTCGCACGATGTCGTGATGACACAACAAAATTCTAATTCTTATAAGATTGAATCTATTGTGGATCTGTTTGGAGCTCCATTTAACCCTCAGGTACCCTCATATCTCAATTAACTATTTATAAGTTGGCTCGTGACAGGAAAAGGCAAAAAATTTGACCGCCGCAAAAATATTATGAAGGAAACCTAGTGATTTATACTCTAAGTGTTGTCGAGAGCATGGATTCAACCGAACCTTCAAGTTATTATAAGGCAGTTTAAGCCACCGATTCTAGCAAATAATCTTTACAATGGAAGAAGATATGGAATCGCTTTAAAAGAATGAGACTTGGAAGCTAGTTAAATCACTCATCGGTAAAAGAACCGTTGGTTGCAAATGGGTGTTTAAAAAGAAGGAAGGTTCGGGTTTTAATGACACTAGGTACAAGGCAAGACTAGTTACGAAGGGCTACAGTCAAGTGGAGGGAGTTGATTTTCATGATTTTTTTTCTCTCCCATAGGGAAACATACGTCCATTTGGGTGCTTTTGGCTCTTGTTGCATCAAATAATCTTAAGTTAGAGCAGTTAAATGTAAAAACTGATTTCCTTTACGGTGACCTTAAGGAGGACATCTATATTCAACAACTGGAAAGCTTCAAATTTAAAGATAAAGAAGATCATGTTTGTCTCTTACAATGGTCTTTGTATGGTTTGAAGTAGTCTCCTCGACAATGGTATAATAAGTTTGTCTTCTTTATGTTGAGTATTGGTTTTTCTCGAAGTAAATATGACAGTTGTGTTTATCTGTAATGTCTTGATGATGGTTCTTTTATGTATTTGCTACTTTATGTTGTTGATATGTTAATTGCGGCAAAGAATCCATATGAAATTGATCATCTTAAAATCACCCTTAACTCTAAGTTCGAGATGAATGATTTAGGTGCAGCAAAGATGCAATAAATGTACATCAATAAGATCCTTGAGCAGTTTGAAATGCAAGATGCAAAATCGGTAAATACTTTTTTAGTTGGACACTTTAAACTCTCAATTTCAGATTCCTCACAGAATGAAAAAGATGAAAGACACATGTCAAAAGTACCTTATTCAAGCACAATTGGAAGTTTGATGTATGCAATGGTATGCACTCGTATCGATATTTCACATGTTGTTAGTGTTGTTAGCTAATACATGACCAATCCTGGTAAGTTACACTGACATACAATTAATTGGATTTTCAAATATTTATGGGGTACTTCTAACATGTGCTTAGAGTTTGGAAGAACACAAAAGGGTTTAGTCGAATATGTTGATTTTAATTATGCAAGAAACGTAGATCGAAGGTCTTTCACAGGTTACCTATTTGCTTTTGGGAATTGTGCCATTAGTTGGAAAGTGACACTTCAAGCTATAGTGGCTTTGTTGACTACTGAAGCATAATACATGGAAATTACAAAAGCAGCAAAATAAGCAATTTGGTTATAGGGTCTATTCAATGAACTGATAAGTGAAAAAGGGGCAACTGTCGTATATTGTGATAGCCAAAGTGTCATACATCTCACCAAAGATCAAATGCATCAAGAGAGAATGAAGCACATAAACATTCATTATCATTTTGTTCAAAAGGTGATCATTTAAGGGGATGTTCGGATTCTTAAAATCGGCACAGAACACAATCCGACCGACATGCTAAGAAAGAGCCTTCCAGTTTCAAAGTTTGAGCATTGCTTGGACTTGGTAAGTATCGATGAAGAATTAGTTAAGCCCGTAACAGAGCTCGACATGGGAGTTGGTCCGCATACGAGTCAAGGTGAAGTTGTTGTAGTCATATATCTACGAATTTTAGCCTATAAATATGCCTTAATTATTCTAGGTTTTACTCAACAAAAATTATTTAGATTCAGAAAATTTTGTTCTTTATTTCGAAGGGTTTTTCCTGTAGGGCTTCGGGTTTTTCTTTTAATTCTCTTCATCTTTTGTACTCCCCTTTATTATAGTAAAATATTATTTTGCACGTGGTTTTTTACACCTTTTGAAGAGTTTTTCCATGTAAAATATGAGTGTTCGATCTTTTGTATTCTTATTTTATTCATTTTTTCGTTATTTAATCGAGTTTATCCCCTACAAAAAGTTCAACAATGATAACTTAACTAAGAGAAAGGAGTGATAAGGGATCAATAAGGAGCAGGATAAAATAACAAGATTTAGATCTTAAATGCTTTCAAATTTAACTACTATTATGAAATTTTTTTTAGAGATGTGTAGATTCTTTTTTATGTATTATTTGTATTTATATTTAAAAATTCCTTTAAAACAGAGATTGCAATAATTTTCAAAAATAAATAAATAAGAGAGATATAACAGTTAGTTTGATATTAGCCATATTTTAGATTTTTTTTTTGAAATCAAACTAATTCAAATATAATAAAGATAATAAAATATATTTGCTTTATTGATCT
>JABEZY010274645.1:2565-15231 GCA_013467495.1 Gossypium gossypioides
CATATTGTCCATTAGAATTCAGCATTTGAAACATTACTGGCTTGAGTTCAAAATTCTCAGCTTGGATTGATGGCCTAACAACTCCTGGCTGTAAATCATCGAAAACAGCTACTACAAAATCTCGTATAGTCCTATTTTGTATGCGAGCATCTTATGGCAACAATAGGTTATTAACATTTTATTGTTGCATCGGGGGTTATTAACATTTTATTGAGCCATATTTCTTTGTTCTTGAAGTCTACTTTGAACAATCTTTTCAATTTCTAGATCAAAATCGACAAGAATCCGATTTGCTTCAGGTCATAAAACACCTAAATTGAAGTTAAAGAATTAGCAACAAGGAAAAACCAGTTAATGAATACTAAATATTATATAAGGAAAGCAAAGTGCAAAAACACACAAAACAAAAATAAACACCAAACAAATGGCATCCCCAACAACGATGCCAAAAACTTGATCGATTGTTTAACCTCACAGCAATAATGTGCAACGTACACTGTCGATGCAAGTATAGTAGACAGATGTGAGTCTGTCGAATATCGATCCCACAGGGATGGTAGTCTTTTGTCTATTAATGTCGGTGCAACAACTAGATGGAAACAAGATAAATTGTGAGAATAGTTGTCGATGGAATAACTTGAAAACAATAAAATAAAATATGATAATGATAAACTGGGATCCCCAACATGAATCTTCAGCAGAATACTAAGTGCTCACAAGGTATAAAAAGATAGGTGATTGTCAAAGCAATAAAGTTCAATGTATATCTTACTTAGCGTCACTCCTCTATTTAATTCGAGACTTAAACATGCATACTAATCTCACCTTCCGATGATGGCAAGACGACATTATTAAGAACAAGTGGACTAAATTCCTCTAATCCTCACTTAACTTCCGTTGTAATGCTTGTTAGCTCAAACTGTTACTGCAATTTTCCAGTGTCAATGACTGCAATAACACTTCCGTGTTAAAAGAAATTCAAACCCCATGATTAAAAAATAAAAGCAAGATTTAATAAGATAACATTTAATCAAGAATTCATGTGTACTTCCATAAAAAAAGAAAATAGAGAATAATCACCAACATTCATAAAGAAATAAGAAAGAAATGAGTGGAGAATACTATTCCTAAACAACTTGACTGAATCTCTCTATTCCCTCTTGTCTCGCACTTAGGTATTCTCGCTAGAAGCTAGTCTGCAGTTTTCACGTTGGCTCACTCGTGAGAGGCTTAGGCTACCATGGCCGCAAGCTTCAAGATCGGATGATGAAGATGATGATCCGAAAAAAAAGAAAAGAAAAGCCTCCTTTTCCTTCTCACGTCCACCTTTTATGTCCTCCTCCAGCAGTACAGGTGACCTTTCCTCAAAATTATTTTGTCCTTGTACATACAAGTTGGTTATACTAGACTGGACAGCTCACACAATTTTAATTCTTATCCAGACAGCTGTCAGGTGCGGCAACAATTCTGGACGCAATCTGGAATTCACTTATGTAACGACATTAATGCAAAAAGATAGCAAAATTAAGGATAAAATAGGCTAGGATTCACACGAATAAGTAAGTGGGGAAACCTATGTTCTTTCTAGTGCTATCAAATGGCTAAGGAATTAAGTTCATGTACTAATTGGATGGAAATCCATGTTCTTATAAGTTGATGATGATCTCTCCACAGTTGATGAGATTTCCCGGGTTTGGAGGGTTCAAAAAATAGCTCGAATGGAATGACCGTCTTGAATAGGTTGGTGAAAACCTTGACCTATAGCACTTGAATACTGTAAGGAACTGTAGCTATATTAAAACTACGACCCACTTAAAATTGACAGAATACTCAAACCTTGGTAAGCAAAGTCGCCACACTCTGTGATGGCAAACGAAGTGATAAGACAATTGACTGAAACTCGTAATAGTTTGATAAGTTCAGTTTAGTCTGAAGAACCGAGAGAGAATAATCTCACCAACAAAGTTTATATTTAGAAGAATTGTCTAACCTCCACAGTTTCCTTTTACAATGTATATATAGGCCCTAATATGACTATTCCAATTCGAAAACTACACTAGTTTTGTAATAACCAGTTTTTAAATGGTGTCAGAAACAGTGGTTTTGGGACCACAAATCCAACAAGTAAGTCCGTATTAATTATTATTTACTTCATACGAGACGATTATAGTTTTATATTGAATTTTGATTAGATAAAATTTAACTTATTGAATAAATAGTTTAGTATAGTGGTTTGTTTTGTAAGTTAAGTGGTTTTCCAAAATGAGGTATTGAGACCTCATTTTTATAAACTAAGGCTGTAAATATTTTTATTAAATATTTACAGATTTATTATTTTTATATGTGAAGGTTCGATTCAGAAATTTTAATGTTTAGATAGTTAATTAATTAAAAAGGACTAAATCATAAAAGATGTAAAACTTAAGCACTATTAAATTTGAATGATTAAATGACTTAAGTAACATAAATGGGAGGATTTATTTGGTAAATATACCATACTTATTTAGTGGAATGGTTGATAAGTGTATTTCATATTTTTATTACATTAATTTAATGTTTAAAAATACGATTATAATAAAACAAAACATAAAAATAATAAAATCATCATCTTCTTTACTTAGTTTCACCGGAAACAAAACTAAAATCCTCCATTGAAGTTCTTGAGTCTTGGTCAAGCTAATTTCTTTGCATGGTAAGCCATTTTTCATTGGTTTCTTGTAATTTTTATGTTTTTGAGATCGTTGCAACTAGGTCCAACTAACTCGTATCTCCGTTTTCAAAACTGTTAAAGATTTTGGAATTTTCCATTAATGAATTTTAATTATTTTTAATGTTAGATGAAAGATTTATGATCTTGATTTTAGTTTAGGACTATTTTGTAAAATGATTTCTATTAGTTTTGGTTAAAGGACTAATTTGATAAAATGTTAAAATTGACATGGATTTTTTTGTGAATTGTTAGTAAATATGGACTGTCCTAGTATGGGAATAAATTCAACTAGCATGGGTATTTGATAATTTTTTTAAAATTTGGAGTTTTGGGTTTATAGACTAAATTTTGAGAAATGTAAAAGTTTAGGGAAAATAAATAAATAATGAAACTTAAAGGTCATATGCTTTAAGGTGAGTTGGAATATGTATTTGACTTTGATAAATTTTAATTTAATTATTATAGATTAAGAACTAGTTGACAATTGAGGAAAAGGGAAAGTTGTTGGCTAGTCCTTGAAACTTTTACTATCTCTGCAATATAGCCCTGGTAAGTTCATGCGGTTTAATTTAGTATAATTTGCAAAATTTTATTGACTTGTGTTTATGATTTATTAAATACATATATATTTAATGAAATAATCATAAAGATGATTCAAGGTGAGAAATGTAATTGTATTGTAAGATATTATGTGGTTTTGTATATCGAGCCCGGATGAACATAGGATAGGATACAATTGGCATGCCAATAGGTTATTTTACGTGTTGTATGAGATTGACTTGTGTTGAGATGATAATTCCTAACTTGTTACTATCCACTAAATATATTAGAGTCCAGGATTTGTTGCAGACTACCATGTTATATTTATAGTGATTTTGACATGTTACTGGGGGCGGATGTAAAGCCTTTGGGATTAGCAGTTGGTGCCCAGGCGTTTTTCTGGAGGGATGTTAACCTACGGGCTAGGCACTTGGTGCCAAGGTGTGTTCTCAGTTGGTTTGGCTAGTATGAGCTTTCTGGCATGTTTCGGGTGGATAACCGCGTATCCATATCTATTTATACTGTTCATCGGGCTGAATTTTTAATGGTTAAATGACTTAATGATGATAGGTAACTGATATTTAGTTATATTTTCTTGTGAAAGATTAGTATATGTGTTCATGGTTTCTGATATTATATCGTGACTTGATAATGGTTGATACTATATAAATGAGGTGATTAAATAACTCGTATTTATGAAACTCACCTGTTGAATGTTTGTGATTGATAGGGTTAATGTTAGCCATTATTTTTGTTATTTATAAAAATGTGATTATACAGTAAGTTATAACGATTCAACCTATGAACTTACTAAGCTCGTAAAAGCTTACTCGTTTCATTTTCCTATTTCCTTGTAGATAACATTTTGTAGAATCGGACAATTGGATCAAAGCAAATATCACACTATCCAGACTCGTTTTGGTAGATTTTGATACGTTTATTTTTGGGTTCTATGGCATGTAATAGGTGTGTTTTGATATATGTTTTGAATTCTTATTTCTAATGCTATATGTATGAGATTGATGTAAAGTTTTTTAAATTTGGTATTAGGTTTCTTGTGTGTGTGTCTATTGCATGACATGTATGTCTTTGTGAACTTATATTTTGCTATTTGATGCAAGTTTCATAATGGTATGGTATTGAAATATGGCAAGTTTGATGTATGCTTTAGGTATGGTTGTGTGAACTTGAATACAATTGATTAGAGTAAATATGTATTTGTTTTGGATTTTGAATTGTGGTGTCAATGAGGACACATTTGTTAGGCACGTAGGTTGGATGATCTTTACATGTTTCAAGCTCATTTAACTGTGTTTTGAATATGTTTAATTAATGGTAAATTAGTTTCTTGATGTCTAAGTAAGCATGTTTTGGTAAACTTGCATTTGAAGGCAAAATTAGGGGCACATGACCTGAGACACAGGCTGCCACACGACCGTGTGCTGCACAATGTCTCCTTACACGGTCGTGTGATTCAAGTCAGTATGTAGCACAATTTGGGACATGGCTTGCGACATAGCCGTGTGACCCAACATCGAATTGAACACGGTTTAGCACACGGCCAGCGACACGACCGTGTGAAGGGTATTTCAATTGTTAGATGGTTTGGCACATGGCTTGTGACATGGTTGTGTGAAATTATTTCGAAAGTTACACAATCTGTCACACGGTTGGCCACACGACCGTGTCCCTGTGCCACACTGCCTAGGCTTTGTCAAATGATTGTGTGACCCTTATTTTTAAAAATTGTCAAATTTTCTAAACTTTTCTGATATGTTTCAAAATGGTCCTCGAACGTTCCAAAACTATTTTTAAGGCTTCGTAGGCTCGGTTTAAGGTGCATAAATATATTTCTATCTTGATTAAAATAAGTTATTGAATATTATTATATAATTTACATCATTGTTACTTTTCGAAGTTAAATGTTCTGAATTGTATTGTAATACCCTGTAACCCTAATCTGGCGATAGAGACAGGTTAGAGGGTGTTACAAGCTTTAAACACAACTTAAAATTCGGTTATAACTTTATGATGGGTGGCCAACAAGTCATGACTCTTCACTTGATTCAGGCTTCACTGAAAAGTCATGTCTCTTCACTTGTTGAAGGCTTAATGTTCCATAAATGTGTTGTTTGGTTTCCTTTCATCTCCTTCAAGGCCGAATGTTATGTTCCTTGGCATTCATCTCTTTTAATAGCACCATAATGATCTTAAAATTTATGAAATCATCAGATTTTGAAGAGTCACTCCTGATCCATTTGAATAGCCACCATAATGAGCTTTAAGTGAATGAAACCAATCAGACTTGAAGAGTCATTCTTGGTCCTATAAATAGTCACCTATGACATGTATAAATAGACATCAAACTTGTCATAATTATAAAAACCCGTTTCCAGTGAAATCAGAATAGTGGTTTCAAGACCACAAATCTGTCGAGTAAAATTTAATTTAAATTTTTTTGTCTATGAAATATTAGTAAGGTCATATAAAAATTTCGTTAAGAAATTTTGACGTTTGCATGCTTAATTATGTGAAAAGGACTAAATCGTAAAAGTTGTAAAAATATAGTTCTATTTATTAAGAAGGTTAAATGGCTATGAAACTTAAATATGAGTGGACTTAAATGGTAATTAGACCATTTATAATGTTAACGGACTTTTATGGACATAGAATTAGGTGTTTTTAAAGTTAATAATTGAAAGTTCGATGAAGCAAACCGAAAAAGCCAATAAGGGGTGAATTGGCCTTTAAAAATTTTGGTTAAAGCAAAAAACAAGAATGAAATAAAGAACACAAAGAATTTAGAGTGGTTTAGCCCCAATTACCTACTCCACTACATTACCTTTCCACCACTAAGGATTTATCTCAAATTCACTAATTTGTTCAACCTTTGAAGATAAGGTTTAGCCTTACAACTCCTTAAGATTTCTACCCAAAATCTTAAGCTTCAAAACTTCTCAAAGAGATTCTCAAAGAGATACAAATGAGCAAACAAAGAAACAATCCTTACAAGATAATTTTTTTTGCAAATTGAAGCACAAATACAATGAAATACACTTGAGCAAAATAAATGAGATAAAGCTCACAAGTGTATGTAAGCATAAAATGAAAATTTAAGCTCTAAGATTGTTTAATTGATGATTTTTGCTTGATGTACTTTTCTTGGAAGTTGTAGGACTTTAAAAGATGGTATTTATACCCCCTAATATATTTCTAGCCGTTGAGGATGTTGGAGAAGTTAATATGGCCGTTGGGGATGTAAAACCAGAGCATTTATTTCACCTTTAACTTCGAGTATCGATACCTCCAAAAAGGGTATCGATATGTTTTTTCATAAATGCTAATTCAATTACCGTTGGAATGAAAAAATTTGATACTTCAAAAATATTTTATCGATGCTTCCTTTCATAGGAATCGATACTTCCTTTCATAGGAATCGATATCGGATCGATGCCTTGTAGGGTTTATGAGAAACATAACACAAGTTTGGTTTCGTTTTTAAGAAATGTATCGATTATTTTAAAAAAGTATCGTTACTGAAAACATGGTATCAATAATTTTTAGGGTTTTGACAAAATGGCTTTTTGGTCTTGGTTTTACTAAGGGTGTTGATTATTTTTTAAAAAATTATCGATACTTGGCCAAACGGTGTCAATACTTTTTGGCCTGGATCTAACTTGTTTGAAAATAATTTTGATGTGTTAAGATGATTTTAACTTAATTGAGATCATTTTGACTTGGTTAAAAATATTTTCACTTGATTTTAAAATTGTTTCAAAATTTTCTAAGAGTTTATTGTAAGTATTAAGAATTTTATTTCTTAGATTTCAAATTTTAAAATTATTTTGTCAAATTTAGCTTATATAGCTTATATTCAAAAACACTTTTAATTTGTTATATCAAAATATTTTATCAAATAAAGCTTAGTTCAACAATCTCCCCCTTTTGGATATAACAAAACATTTGGTAAATTTGTTTTTGAATAATTGCTCCCCCTTAATAAAAGGCATTTTAAATTTGAGGCCAAAATAAAATTTGTCATTCAAGTTGGCAATCATTCTTACAAAAAGAAAAATTTTGGTCACAAAAATTTGCATTTAGTTATCAACAAGGAGTAATCTCAATCATCAATTTACCTTTTTCTTCTCCCCCTTTTTTTATATCAAAAGACAAATAAAGCTTAAAGAGAGAGGAAGTTAGCTCATCAAAAGATAGAAGAAGTGAAATGAGAAAAAAAATAGCTTAAGATAAAATTAAAGCAATAAAGTGCAAGAACAAGTTATAGGCATAAACAGAAAAAAAAAATGTGCAAATGTTATGAAAATGAAATGTATGATGTAGAGCTAATTTAATATTATGATGAGGAGAGAAAGGAGGCGTTGAAGGGAAACGAGCTAATAGAGATGCCATTTCCATCTCCAAGGTCGAGAGATGAGAGTTAACATCTTCCCTAAGACCTCAAATGTCATTGCTCAAGTAATGTATAGCATCGAGGATAGCACTATTAATCTTGGAGGAGGGTTGAGCAGTATGCGACGAAGAAGGCAGTGGAGCAATAGGCTCAGGTTCCAGAATATCATCAGAAGCAGCATCGGCGTCATCATCGTCATTGTAACACCCCAAAACCCAGCCTAGACCGAATCAAACCAAACGTTCTAAGACCTCCGATGTGCCAAGTCCGTAGCATAGCCTCTCTTAATAGCTGAATGAAAGTAAAACTAAAAGAGGTGAGCTATGCGAGCTCAGTGTGATTCTGAATTCAAACAAAAGAAATTTGATAGAGTAATGAAATGAGTAACTTCGATACATGCACACAGACAGAGAGCGAACAACTTAAATCAAAATGTCAACTACAAATGTAATATAGCGTCATTATTCTCATCACAGCAATGTAGTTACATGTCAAATTATTCAATTTGCTATATAGTTAATTCCTCAATCATACAGACAGTCTTATATCCAAAGGTAAAATGAATGCATCAAGTCAAAGAACCCATTCCACCAACCAAACACCACTTCGACCACCCTGCACACCACATATGAGCTACAACAAGCCCATCCACCTTGCACACCACATAGGACCATGCTAGGCCCGTTCGCCCTACACCACTCTGATAAAAATATACAGCTAAGCTGACATATGTTTATATTGCGGTATCACTGCTATTAAGTAATGCAGTTAAACTGTTGGATCAGACTTCTTTCTCTTCGCAACCAAATCCCAAATTTTCATGTAAATGCACAATGTACATAACTTATAAACAATCATACAAAAACAGAGGTGCACATATTCAATCGACTAGATTTAGAATCAATTATAACCGTACTTATTTACTAGGTAACATCACGTAACATTTAAACAAATTATTAAATTAATGCTATGATTACAAACAAATGCACAAATCTGAGCCGAACAGAGTCCCAACCACCCTTACTAAGGCCTAACCGAGGGTCGAAGCACACAGAAACACAAAATGAGTCAAAATCTGACACAGAACAAAAATCTGTGAAATAGGGCCACACGGTCGTGAGCCTCGGCCGTGTGGAAGCCCACACGCCCATGTGAAGGCTACACACGCCTGTGTGAGTACCCATGTAACTCATTGTCCAAAAGTGTCAAAATTAAGTGCATAGTAGACACGGTCGTGTGGAAATCATACACGCACGTGTGGCTAAAGGACATGGCCATGTGACAAAGGCACACGCTCGTGTGAAAATAAAAAAAATCCCCAAATAGTATCCACACGGTCGTGTGGCCAAGCCGTGTGGTACCAAAAATTGAAAAAATCCTAAATTCCTAATTGCACACAGTTGTGTAGACCGACAACCCGTTTTCAATAAAATCAGAATAGTGGTTTTTGGACCACAAATTCAAAGTCAAATTTTTTATTTTATTATTATTTTATTTCCTACAGCATGATAGTAATATTGTATAAAAATTTTGTTAAGAAATTTTATGATTTACATACTCAATTTGATAAAAAGGACTAAATCGTGTAAAGTTCAAAAGTTGAGTTCTAGTAGCTAAAGGTATTAAATAGCTATAGAACTTTAAAATGGAAGTCCCTATATGGTAATTAGACCATAAATGTGTCAGTGGATTATGATGGCTTGGTATTTTGTGTAATTTTGATTAAATTTAAAGGTTAATTAAGTAAATAAGTAAATAAATGATAAGTTAATTAAAATAAAATTAATCATCATCTTCCATTATCATCGTTAACTAATTTTCACAAGAGAAAGAAGCCATTTTTGTGCTTAACATTTGGCCAAGCTTGTATGCTTAATTAGGTATGTATTTTTGTTTCATTTTTAATGATTTTTATGTTTCTAGGATCGTTGTAGCTTAATCTAGCTAGCCTGGGGACTAATTTGTGAAACTATTAAACTATTAGTGTTTTACCATTCATGCATGTATATGATTTTTGAAGTTTGATGTTAGAAAATGAATGGTTGTTGTTAGATAAACAACTTTTTTAAAGCGATTTTTGATGAAATTGTCAATTAGGGACTAAATTGAAAAATAGAAAATATTACATGGGGAAATTGTGAAATAATTGAATTATAGGGCATGCTAGGGACCTAATTGATATTTGACCATAGTGGGTTGTGGTGAAATTGTGTAAATTTCTATTTTTATGAATTAGGGACTAAATTGAAAAGAATTAAAAGTATAGAGGTAAAATGGTAATTTTACCAAAAATATGTTTTGAATTAAATTTAATTAAATATATGCTGCATTGAGTTAATTTTATCCGTGTAGATCCAGTTAGACCTTGTACGGAGTTAGATCGAGGCAAATAGAAAGTCTCAAATTAATCGCCTCTATATCTACGTATACTCGTCGAGGTAAGTTCGTGTAATTAAATTTTGTTTATATGTTTTAAATTGAAATGTATATAGGTTATGAATGGTTATACATAATTACCGAATGCATATCCTATGATGTACGACAATTACCGAACCCCGTTTGAACCATAGGAATCTGTAAGATACAAATGACATGTCATTAGGGTTACATGATTTGGTTGAGGTCCTGCATGTGTTGCGGATACTCCACATCTCCTGAGAGCATACTAATTTATAGCTCATGACAGCATACCGATCTACAGTTCAAGTGAGCATACCGATTCACAGCTCGTATTAGCATATAGGAACATGAATTGACGGATTACAGTTAATGAGCTAGCACACTATGTGTAAGCTATCTCGGGTATCAATTGATATTCTAAATTGTTCAACGGGTAATGTACTGATACAGAATGATAAGAGTTCGATACGAATTATTACAGGTATGCATGTGAAATACATGAAAATGTGGTTAAATGATATTTAGAAAAATGAAATGGATGATACATGTATATGGAATTTGATCAATGGTTATGTTCATCTATGGTTATTGGCTTATATATGCAATTACATGGCTAACATGGTTGGTGTATATGTGTTTAAGCATTTGGCCAAATTGTATTGGGATATGTATGTTTATTTACCTTTTATATTACAGAATGATAAGTTAAATTCTATGTTACATGAACTTACTAAGCTTAAATGCTTACTATGTGTTATTTTACGTGTTTTATAGTGATTTGAAAGCTCGTTCGGGTTGGAAGTTTGTCGGAGCTATATCACACTATCCATCAGCTCATTTGGTATTTTCAGTTGTTAAATTTTGGGTATAATGGCATGTATATGTATATTGGCTAATGTTGGCCTCTATGTTTAGTTGTTGGAATGGCTATTTGTTTGGCTTGTGTTTTGGTATTTTGATGATGTCATTAGTTTGGTTTTGGCATGTAAATATTAGATTTAATATGGTTGATGGTGTGGTTAATGTGGTTGAATGATGGAAGATGAAATGATAGATGAATATGCCTATATTATATGGTTTGTGAGTTGTTGAGAATTGGTACTTTGTTTGAATAGCTTAAATGACTATTGATGCTAATTATAGAATGGCATTTTGGTACCAAATGGTTGTGTTTTGGTAAGTAAATTATTTGGTTATGTATTGATGCAAATATGCATGCAAGTTAGTTGATTAGTTTGTCAAATTGAATACATGGTTAGGCATGTTTATATATTATCATTTGAGGTGCCTAAGGGCATATTGGTTATATGATATTATACCATATTTATAAGACTTGTTTATGCTTGATTTGGAAGCCTTGTAATGGCTTTCAAGTATGTGCAATGTTGTGTGTAAGTACATGCTAATTTGGGTGAGAAAAATGGCTTGTAAAATGGCCTATTTTCATCCACACAGATAGAGACACAGGCGTGTCTCATGACAAGGTCGTGTGTCCCATGTAGCTGTCAAATGGTTGCTAGTCAAGCTGCTACATAGCCTAGCACACGGGCGTGTGGGGTTACTTCGAAGGGTACATAGCCTGGCAAACGGGCTTGTGGCTTGGCCACGTGACCCAAGTCAGTGAGTTACACAGGCACGAACACGAGGTAGGACATGGCCATGTGTCACTATTTTGAATGCCCACACGACATGAGACACAAGCGTGTCTCTTGGCCGTGTGAGTCACACGGCCTAGCCAGACAGCTGTGCAACCCCCCTTCAATGTTGAAAATTTTTAATGTTTTCTGAAAAATTCTCTGAGTTTTTTATTTAGTTCCTACTTGTTTCTAACACGTATTTTGGGCCAAGAGGGCTCATATTTGGGACATTATGAATGATTTTGATAGGTTTTTTGGATTAATCGCCTCCATATCTACGTATATTCGTCGAGGTAAGTTTGTGTAATTAAATTGTGTTTATATGTTTTAAATTGAAATATATATAGGTTATGAATGGTTATACATAATTTCTGAATGCATATCCTATGATGTACGACAATTACCAAACCCGTTTGAACCATAAGAATCCGTAGGATACAAATGACATGTCATTAGGGTTACATGATTTGGTTGAGGTCCTGCATGTGTTGCGGATACTCCACAGCTCGTGAGAGCATCTTGATTTATAGCTCGTGAGAGCATATAGGTACATGAATTGACGAATTATAGTTAATGAGCTAGCACATATGTGTAAGCTATCTCGGGTATCCAACGGTATTCTAAATTGTTCAACGGGTAATGTACTGATAGAAAATGATAAAAGTTCAACGGGTATTCGTATCTATGTATACTAGTCGAGGTAAGTTCGTGTAATTAAATTGTGTTTATATGTTTTAGATTGAAATGTATATAGGTTATGAATGGTTATACATAATTACTGAATGCATATCCTATGATGTATGACAATTACCGAACCCCGTTTGAACCATAGGAATCCGTAAGATACAAATGACATGTTATTAGGGTTACATGATTTGGTTGAGGTCCTGCATGTGTTACGGATACTCCACATCTCCTGAGAGCATACTAATTTATAGCTCATGACAGCATACCGATCTACAGTTCAA
>JABEZY010274672.1:0-10779 GCA_013467495.1 Gossypium gossypioides
TGTCGTGACATCGAGCCTAATTTCCTGCTTCTTTGATTTTTTTTTCGGTTCTGTCACTTCATGGTATCTACACTTGCTGTGGGAGGAAAAGAAACTACACACAACTAAAATGAATAAAAATAAAATAAATGAATAAGAAATTAAATAAAAAGAAATTAAATAGATTTTAAAACAAGAAATAGAAGTTCTTTAAAAATTGGGACGATCCGTGTCGCCACCATAGAAGAATTTCCAGCTGGTTCTCGACACTTTGATTCGTCGTTTGTTCCTCTATCGATGTATATGAACCAACCCCGTCAGTCGATTATGTTGATATTGTCTTATTTTTTATCGTCGCGACATCCACATCACAAGCCACTTGGTACCAAATCTGAGCCATCCCCAAATCATTTTTTGGGGCATATTGCCTCGAGCTTCCTTCCTTGCATGTCACATGAAGTTTTGGTCTCTCGAGCTTTATTCCCCTTGTTGAATGAGAATGAATTGAACTCATCAACCTATTCGGTTGGCACTTTACCTACTATGGCTAGAAAGTGTATTGGCTCCTCTACACTTTTATTCAAGATCGGTTTAAGCTCCATGTCAATGGTTACTTCTACTTTTATGTTAGTGGCAACATCTACTGTTATGTTTGATTCTACTTCAATTGGATCAAAGATCACTTCAGCCGTATTCAATTCATCCCCATGATCTCTGGTCCCAAACTATTTTTGACTGCTATTGTCTTATTCAGTGTGGTCAACGATAATACAAGGGTCATTCGAATCAAGGTTGGGAACATTATGCATGACCTCTTCCCTTAGAGGAGCGCCTCAGATATCTCTTAGAGCATTTTCGTCATCTATTTCGTCATGTCTAACATGTTTGATAATCTTTTAGAGTTGGATGGCTCAGTAGTTTCACATGAAGGAATCTTATGCAAATAAAAAAAAAGATTCATCTGAGTGTTTAGGTATATCATTTTCTTTGTTGTTCGACTCATAAATAGGCTTGTATGAGTAGTCATTGTCCTCACACTCATTATCATCGCTCGATTGGTTCGTCGTGGCTCCATTTGACCAACCTGTTATGTAGTTCCATTTGTCATCCCAAGAAGTCATTTCATCATTAAACCACTTGTAATCAAAATTTTCCATAATTAAATCTTCTAGTCAATAAGGTAAAAAAAATTGAGAATAAAAACAACACAATTAATGAATATAAAAATGAGTACAATATCTAGCTCGTTTGTGTTTCAACTAATACTATTTGTAAGTAATTAATTCAATAACAATTATCACCCTCGCAATCCTCGGCAACGGCGCCAACAACTTGACCGCTTCTGGACGTACTAACATCTAGACTGTAAATTTTGCTACAAAATATATGGAATTGAGACGGTGTACGCAAGTATATGGGTCAGGTTGTAATATAGTTTGTTTACAATGAAACACTTGGTAAGTATTTTGAGGATCATACCCAAGGGATTGTAGTTTGGGGGGTAACTGCTATTAAGCCAATTTTCAAAAATAATTACTAATCTACTCGAGTCACGAATTAATAGTGTTAATTAGGACGCAAGATGATAATAATAAACTAAATAAATTCAACTAAACCTAAATCTACTTCTAGGTTCATGTATTAACCTTTCCTATTCCTTGTTTTGACTACACGAGTTCCTTTAGCCTAGATCCAATTATTTTACCTAATTAATTATTGATGTAGGGCTGTATTCAACGAGCTAGTCATCAACCTAGTTGTGCCTCTCGGCTTCTAACTAACCGAATGAGTTAGTAAGAACTACTTATCTCTCAACATAACAATCTAGACTGATTTGGGGCTAAGGTGTTCACAGATAGGCCATATCAATTTTGGGTTAATTTCCACCTAAATGACTTCCTAGGGTTTAAGTTCTTTCTCCCCCAAACAGTTGTTCTGCTAAGAAACTCCATCCTTCAATCAATTAATAAGATTAGAATAGTTGAAGCATGCAAGATATGTATAAAGCATAAATTTATTCTAATTTTTACACAAACATTCAATTAAAAATGTTAAAGAAAAAGATATAAAGAATAGAATAAAAGAATAGAGATGCTCATGGATTTATCGACGAATGTGTGGCTTTGGAACAATCTCACTTCGGAATAAGATGTTCTAATTACAAGAACATAAAATAAACTAAGTAAAAACTAAGAATGAAATAAAAACCTAATAATGATTTCTGTCTCCCCAAAAATTGTTTGTTTAAACTAATTACAGTGACCTTTATATAAGCTAAACTCAGAATATAAAGTGCCTAAATTACCCTTGAAGTCCTTAGATTTTGACTAGGACAAATACTCCTAATTCCCTCAAAAATGCAATTATCTCGTGCATGGTGTTTTTGGGCTGCACAGAGATGGTGTTGCAACACAAGCTCGCAGTGTTGCAACATTGGATATGGTGTCACGACATCAAAGGGTCGTGTCGCGGCGCCGAAGGCAGTTTCGCTCCAAGGTTTTGTTTTTTCTCCTATCTTCGATGTTTTGATATTGGTGTCATGACATAGGCATCAATTTTTTCCCGAATATGCATATTTAGCTCTCGATTTTTCTTACAAGACCATGTAACCTTATTTAGATATATGAAATGTAATAAAACTACTAAAAAAACATAAATTACTAATTTAAGCATGAAAACCTAAATATATACGAAGATGCTTTGATTTAAATACTAAACAAGCTAAAGTTACATGTAAATAGGATGTAAATAATAGTGTAATTCGTGGTAGATCACAAGGTCATGATAAATGTCAAATGTACTAACAACACAACATTGGAGCTAGCTGACTGCACCTCGGCAGGTGTGCATCAAGTAAAGAAGGATAAACACAAAACTATAAAAAATAACGCGACTTGACTGCAAGTGTGACAGGTCAGTTGTAAAATTTTTTTGTTACAATAGAACACGAAGTTTTCTGAGGATCAAACCCAAGAGAGCTCGGGTGATAAGGTGACTAACAATGAAAGCGCTTGCAATTATGAAGTCTAGCCACTTACTCGCTAAATATTATAGTGCGACAATTCATCATCAAAGAATAATTAAACTATTGAACAACTTGAATGATTAAATTGCAAAATAGTCAAAAGTGAAAAATATCAATTTAAAAAGTTAAAGTGGTTGATTGACTTTCATGTTGCTAGATAATTCTTAGATTAGGGATCTAAATGGTTCAAACTCTAAATTGGTTCAATTTTACCTTTTGATCACCATTTTACCAAAGTAGACGATTTATTCTGATTTATCTCTCGATCTTACTAAACAAAATTAGGACAGTCAAATTGGTTCTTAGTAAGCTCTCCTCTCGGTCTCACCTATCTAATTGTTCACCTAGAGGCATCAATTCTAGGTTTTGAAGTCTACTCGATTTGGTCCAATTTTTATGATTTAGTCTCTGACCAAAAAACTGACCATGCAACAATTCCATCAACCAACCACTATAAAACGTAGTTACTAGTCATCATTAATATAAGAAGCAAGGTTACAAAATCTTAGGGTCTTGATGAAGCTTTTGTGGAAGAAAACAACAACCACAATAGAGAAGAAAGCACAACTAAAGTTAGGATTTTTACAGTTTTGAGAGTTAAGAAAATTGAAACATATTAAAAGATTTAAAGGGGAATCAAAATACAAAGCAAGGTTTTTGTATCTAAGTGCAAAGGAATGAAATCTACAACAAAAACCAAGAAAAGTACAAGCTACAACCACCAAACTAAGTAAGGTAAACACTAAAACCTAAAAAGTTAAAGAACAGAATAACTACTAAGCTAAAAAGATGATAAAAAGGTGATTCTTTTAGGTTTAATAGCCAAAACATCTTTTTTACAATAAAACATTCAACCCTAAAATAAAAAAAATTGCCCTTAGTGGGTTGACTAGTGTTTATGTTGGACATAAAACTACCCTTGTAGTATTTTTCACTTCGTCAGGCAATGATCTCGCGACATCTTCGATAGTCGCACATTCTTGGCTCTAGGGTTATTGATGTTGTGACATTGACTGGCTGATGTCACGACATCCTCTTTAGTAGCCTTAACTTCTTCAGTTCAACAATAAATTATGGTATCACCACATTGAAAGCTTGGTGTTGCGACTTTGGGATCAATGTCGCGACACCCTCTGCAGTCTACTCCAGGTTGTTTTCTTGTTAAAGTCTTACACCTTAAAGGTAATGGAAGTCTTACATTGTAGCATCAATGTTGTGACACCCACGTCAAATGAAGTTCTCTTCAAGGTTTGGCTGACGTCATGTCCCGGCACAAACACAAACATACCTTTAGGATCCCAATAACACCATTTTACCAATTTAGGGCCTCAAAAGACTAAAACTAAATAAAAATGATCATTAATTCTAAAAACTAAATTTTAATAAAACGTATAGAAAAGACTCGTAAATTGCTTGATAACAAACTCATTAACTATTCTAGAGTGCCTGATTTGATGAATCAAATTACGGTAGCTCACTACCACTGTGGCATGAGAAGCTTGGACACCTGCATTTCGAAGATTTCAGAAGTTGGTAAGGTATGTGATAAATCTTGAAAAGTGTTATATTTCATGCCCTTAGACTTAGTTAATTGCCTGTACTTAAGTGTTTTTAGTTGCATTTTAAGACATTACATTGGCATTTTTAAAGCATTACATTGAAGAGCTTGGATTGCGCTTAATTGTTATTACATATTGGTTTTAACCACTTGTGGGAGGGAATTGTTTGGCGATTTTTTGACAGGTACAGAGTGTAGAAAAAGAGCAAAGGTTGAATGTTTGCCGTGGCAATACCGGAAAGATGCCTAGTCAGCACTTAATACGTACTGTTCTTGGCTCCACATGTACATATACCAGATATATCTACCTAGAAAATAGATGAAGGACCATGGGCTGATGAAGCTACCCTAGAAGGTGAAACTTATAAAAGCCAAGTAGGGAACCTTAATTAGGGCGAATAGCCTTGGATGAATTAGAGAGTATTGGGTAGGGGCCAAAAATGAGGATAATAGAAGACGGACAAAAACGACTGCAATCATCTACGGCATCTGCAAGAGATTACACTACCTGTGTTGAGAGCTAGATAGACGAAAGCTGTCATATCAGATTTCCTTCTTTGTTTCTTATCGTGCTTCTTTTAAAGTTTATTTTTTATTGATGATATTGGTTACTGTATTAAACTCAAACTTGATTTGCCTAACCATGTGCTAAATATCTTTGACTCGGGATTATTTTGATGAAACCTTTATTTCTATTAATGTTTAGGGTTTAAGTTTGGTTTGTTCTACTATTTTATTCAATGGTATTTCATGTTATACGCAGGCTGTACATTGACGACTGTGAGGTAGGTTTATAAAGATAACTTAATTCCGATAGGGTTAGGTTAACTGGATAGAAGTTGGATAATATAAGTGAATGATTAATCACTTATTTGTAGAAAGCTCTAGACATAGAGACTTGCCTTATACGAAAGAAGGTAGAAAATATTATTGGTAGCCGAACTCAAAGCTTATAGACATATAGTGCCCTAGGGGAGGTAACCCAAGGTCTTGCTCTCGAGAGAAGCAAACTACTATAGAAACCTATCGAGCAGTAGAACATTCACGACTTTGATGTGGCATTAATAATTAGTGAAGGTAGATTCATTAGTAACCCCAGTCGTCCTAATCAACATTGTAGTTCCTCAACCCTTTTTCATAGTGATTTTATCGTTGCATTCTTGCTCCGTTTACAGGTTTTATTTTGCACATTTTATACATCATCATTCCCTCATTTTTCTACTACATTCTTATTATTATTTTGCTTTAGCATTAATCAAACTTAACTATAATAACTCCACCAAATTATACCTATCTAATCCCTGTGGAGACGATCTCACTCATAACTTTATTACTTGTTCGATGTGTATACTAGCACGACTTGCATATTAGCTGTGCAACCAACAAGTTTTTGGTGTCGTTGCCGGGGATTGGCAATTTGTGCAATTTGGTTTTGTTATTTTTATTTTGTTTCATTAGTCTTATCTAAGTTAGTTGTTACTTAATTTCAACAGGTTTGCCATTAGTGCATGAGTGGAGGCATTCCTATTAACGAAGAGTATCCTTTTGACCTAGAGATTGAGAGAACTTTGTGAAGAAGGAGAAGAGAATTACATAATATGGCTAAGGATGAGAACGATCCTATTTTGAATGATCAATTAAATCCTAATGGTCAAAATGTTAATCTTCCTATTCATCGTGTGATAAATAACAGAGATAGACCAATTCGAGAGCATGTAGTTCTAATTTTGGATGACCAGAATCCAGGGGTTAGACCACACATACAAGATCAACATTTTGAGTTGAAACTCCTAATGTTTCAGATGCTACAAACAGTTGGACAGTTCAGTGGTTTCCTAATTAAAGATCCAAGACTACATTTGAGACTTTTTATAGAAGTCTGTATTTCATTTCAAAAATAGGGTGTTCTTAAAGAGGTATTGCAGCTCAAATTGTTCCCATATTCCTTGAGAGATCATGTAAGAGGGTGGCTTCATGCTTTTTCTCCAGGAACAGTGATATCATGGAATGAACTTTGCCAGAGGTTTTTGCTATGGTATAATCCGCCAAACATGAATGCCAAGCTCAGAAATGAAATAACATCTTTTCAGCAATCAGAGGATGAAACATTGTACGAAGCATGTAAAAGATTTAAGGAATTGCTTAGGAAATGTCCTATGCAATGTTTCCAGCATTGGACTTAGATGGAGTTGTTTTGTAATAGACTAAATGCACATATAAGGATGGTAGTCGATACATCTGCCAATGGTACTTTGTTGGATAAATCCTATAATGAAGCGTACGAGATTTTTGAAAGGATTTCAAACAATTATTATCAGTATCCTACGACGCAAGTCAGGACTGGCAGGAGAGCTACTGGCACCATTGAGCTTGATACAATCACTTCATTGATAGCTTAGGTATCTTCTCCAGCTAATATGATTAAGACAATGCGGAAGTCAACTACAGTTTAGGAGCTAAAATCAGCCAAGTCATCTTGTGTTTATTGTGGTAAAGACCATGTATTTGGTAATTGTCCATCAAACCCAACATCTGTTTACTACATGGGTAACTTCAACCGAAAGAATAATCTCTATTCCAACACTTATAATCTTGGGTGGAAACAATACCCAAACTTTGGTTGGAATAATCAAGGTAGTGGGAATTCAAACATTGGTATTAGACAGAATGCCGACAGTGCACTGACTGGTTATAATCAACCTATGCCGCAGTAAAATATCCAATAAGGTCAGGCATCAGCTTCATCATCTATTGAATCTCTGATGAAAGAATACATGGCTAATAATAATGCCATAATTCAGAGTCAAGCCGCATCCTTACGAGCTATTGAGAATCAAGTAGGGTAGATAGTAAATGCTTTGAGTTCGAGACAACAAGGAACTTTGTCAAGTGATACTAAGAATACAAGGTCATAGGGGAAAAAGCATTGGTAGGCAATCATTCTTAGAAGTGGGACTCAGCTGGATGAAGTAGTTAAAGATGCAACCGCAGAAGTGGACAACTCAGATCTCAACCATAAAAAAAATCTTAGGACAACCCGGGAAGCACACCACAACTTAAAAAGGCTAAAAAGAGCACTGCTGAAGCATAATTAGGTAATTATACCGACAGAAATGCCACAACAAAACAATCTTAGCAACCTGAAGGTCGACCACCTCCATATTTTCCTCAGTGCTTCCACAATTGTAAACAAGATCACCAATTCAAAAGATTTTTGGATGTCTTAAAACAACTTCACATCAACATATCATTGGTAGAATCTTTGGAGAAAATGCCTAATTATATGAAATTCATGAAAGATATAATGTCAAAGAAGTGAAGACTGAGATAATTCAAAACGGTTGCTCTCACTGAAGGGTGCACGGCTATGTTGACGAATAAATTATCTCCAAAGTTGAAGGACCAAGGGTGTTTTACTATCCCATGCTTAATTGGAAATTATTATGTTTGGAAAGCACTGTGTGATTTAGGAGCAAGTATCAATTTAATGCCTATGTCCATATTTAGGAAGTTTTGAATTGGGAAAGCAAGACCTACTACAGTAACGTTGCACTTGGCTAATCGATCCTATACACACTTGAAAGGTAAAATTGAAGACGTGTTGGTAAGAGTAGATAAGTTCATTTTTCCAACTGACTTCATTATTTTAGAATGTGAAGCTGAGAAAGATGTGTCGATTATTCCTGGAAGACCTTTTCTTGCTATATGCAGAACTATGATTGATTTGCAAAAAGGTGAACTAACCATGAGGGTCAATGATCAGCAGATCACTTTTAACATATTCGATGCCCTGAAATGTGCTATTGAGAATGAAGATTTCCATGCCATTGGTTTGCTAGAAACAATAGTGGAAGAAGAGTTTGCAAGATTTTGCCAAGATAATTTAGATAGTGATATAGATTTGATTGATCTGAATGAAGCAGAGGCTTTTAGAGAATTCAATGAGTTCATAGAGGCAAAGCAGATTGTGGATAGACCAGGGAAAAAGTTTGAGTCCTTGGATTTATTGACTCACACCTTCAATGCTCCTAAATAATCTAAAGAGGAGCCTCTCACACTAGAGTTGAAACCTTTGTCGTTGCGTTTGAAACATGCTTATTTGGGAGAAAACAACACTCTGTCGGTAGTTATTTCTATGGATTTGACACCCGATCAAGAGGTAAAGTTGTTGGAAGTTCTTTGGAGATCTAAGAAGGCGTTGGGATGGACAATTGCTGATATCAAAGGAATCAACTTGCTCTCTTAGGTAAGTCCTGTACAGTGTGTGTCCAAGAAGGGAGGTGTCATAGTGGTCAATAATGATAACAATGAGTTTATACCAACTCGCACTGTCACGAGATGGAGAGTGTGCATGGATTATCACAAGCTGAATAAGGCAACTCGGAAGAATCACTTTCCCTAACTTTTTATTGACCAAATGTTGGATAGATTAGCTGGGAAGGTTTCTACTGCTTCTTGGACGGATATTCGGGGTATACTTAGATTGCTATAGCTCCAAGTGACCAAGAGAAGATAACCATCACTTGTCCATATGGTGCTTTATCATTTATGAGAATGCCATTTGATTTATGTAATGCCTACAACAACCCGTTTTCAGTGAAATCAGAACAGTGGTTTTGGGACCACAAATCCGAAGTCAAAAATTTGTTTTATGATTATTTTATTTCCTATAGTATGATAGTAATACCGTATAAAAATTTTGTTAAGAAATTTTATCGTTTACAAGCTCAATTTGATGAAAAGGACTAAATCGCGTAAAGTGAAAAAGTTTAGTTCTAATAGCTAAAGGTATTAAATAGCTATATAACTTTAAAGTGGAAGTCCTTATATGGAAATTAGATCATTTAAGTTGATAGTGGATGTACATGGTTTGGAAATTGTGTAATTAATAATGATTTTAAAGGTTAATTATGTAATTTGATAAATAATGACAAAATAAATGAAAACAACAAATAAGAAAAAAATAGACATTTTTGAAGCTAAGGTTCGGCCAACCCTAATTCGTCAATAGGTAAGTGATTTGTGTCCCGTTTTTATTGATTTCTATGTTTTCAAGATCGTTTTTGCTTAATCTAGCTAGCCCGGGGACTATTTTTGAAACTGTTAAAATATTAGGGTTTTACCATTGATGCATGTATATTAGTTTTGAAGATTGATATTAGAAAATGAATGATTTTTGTTAGATAAACAACTTTTGTAAATGAATTTTTGGTGAAATTGTCAAATAGGGATTAAATTGAATAATAGAAAATTATACATGGTGAAATTGTGAAATAAAAGAAATATAGGGCATGCTAGGGACCTAGTTGGTATTCGACCATAATGGGTTGTGGTGAAATTGCATAAATTTCCATTTTTATGAGCTAGAGACTAAATTGCAAAGAATTAAAAGTATAGGGGAAAAGTGGTAATTTTGCCAAAATATGATTTTGGGCTAAATTGAATGAGTTATATATTAAATTGAGTTAAATTTATCCGTATAGATCCAGTCAGACCTCGTACGTAGTTAGATCGTGGAAAAGAGAAACTCTCGGATTAATCTCCTCAGTATCTACGCATACTCATTGAGGTAAGTTCGTGTGTGGAAATTGTGATTATATGTTTTATTTTGAAATATGCATGAATTGTAAATTTTCTACATGTATACACGGTTACATATCAAATTACGTATGATTACCGAGCCCCGTTTTAACCTTAGAAATTCGTAGGATACAAATGACATGTCATTAGGGTTTACATGATCCGGGTGCTGGTTCTGAACGTCCTACCGATGGCTGAGGTCTTGCATATGTTGTGGATACTCCATAGCTCATGTGAGCAGCATCGTGTAGCTATGTTCTGACCTATAACTCGTGAGATCATTTCGATCTACAGCTCGTGTGAGCATACCGATTTATAGCTCGTCAGAGTAAACTGATCTATAGCTCGAGTGAGCATATCGATTCACAGATTGTTTGAGCATAAATGTACATGAATTGACAGATTATAGTTATATGAGCTAGCACACTATGTATAAGCTATCCCGAGTATCCAACAGTGTTCTAAATGGTTTAATAGGCAATATTCTGATACGAAATAATAAAAGTTCTATACGAACTATTACAGGAATATACATGAATTACAAGGAAATGTTGTTACATGGTATATGGAAACTTGAATTGGTTGATACATGTATTTGGAACTTGATCAATTATTGTATTCATCCATGTTTATTGGC
>JABEZY010274675.1:0-10545 GCA_013467495.1 Gossypium gossypioides
TTGTAAATATTATTTAATAATATTTTTGAATTTATTTTAGTGTTATATGAGATCTTGATTTGACAGATTTTATTAAGTGACCAGTTAATCAAGGTACAAGTGGTCTGTACGGAAGTTAGTGGTTTTGAAAACTAAGATACCGATGCCTCGTTTTCATAAATTAAGCTTGTAAATATTTAATAAAAAAATATTCAGGGGATTATTTTAGAAGTGAATTGAATTTCAGTCAGTTAATTGTATCGAATCAATACTTAATTATGGTACAAGGACTAAATCATAAAAGTATCAAAAGTTTAATTATTATTAAATTTTTGTATAGAACATGATTAGGGACTTTTATAGCAATTAAACCAATGGTTTAATTGAGTGGACGGTAACATGTGCCAATATATTAGAATTTGTAATGAAAATTTAAGTAAAATAACATTAATAATAAAATAGTTAATTAAACTTAGGAAATAAAATAAGAGTGGAAGGAAAGAGAAGCTTTATTTCTCTTTGCATGCAGCAACTTTCAAAACAAATAGGGAAAGGAAGAAGACGAACGGGCCAAGGGTTTAGAAATTTTTAAGTTTTAATTGGTTAGTCAATTTTGTCCATTTTCTTGTAATTTTTATATTTCTGAAATCCCGGGAGCTTAAGCTTGTTGACCCATGTCATATTTTTTAGTATTATTAAATATTGAAGATGTTACCATTATTGATTAGTTGAAGTTTTAGGGGTCAATTTGATAGATATTAAGGTTAGAGTTGAAAAAGGACCAAATTTTGAAGTACGTTTAAATTTTTGTACTATAGGGATTGAATTGTTTAAATTTTGAAATTGGAGGTAAAAATGAAAAATAGGAGATCATTTAGGGACTTTAGTGAATTCAACATAAAATTTGGGGGTTAAATTTAAAAGTTATGTTAGTCCCAATTTTAGGGACTAATTTGAATAAAATGCAAATGTTGCTTAAATTAGAAATTGAATATGAATTTATTTGTATATTGATGATTTGGTATGTTTATTTTAATTTGTAGCTAACGTTGACCTAAATACCCCAAGACAAAAAGGAAAAGACAAAGTCGTAAAAGAATAGCTCGGAGTTTACGGTTTGTATTTCTATGACCAAAACCTTTTTTATTGTTGCATTTATGAACTGCACTGCATGGTTACAACATAAGGTAAGCTAGAAATGATAGAATGAGCTGAACTGAATCAATTTGAATTAGTTTTCGTTATAAAGACTAAGTTGAATAGATTTGAAAATAGGTTATGTCGATAATATCATACAATTGAATTCGATTTGTGATGAGTTGTGCTGGAACATATGTGAATTAATGATTAGTTGATGAAATTATATTGTAGAACTGCGAAATTGAGTATAATGAAATTGAAACAGGGGTAGATGGTGGATATTAGTTTATAAGCTCGGTTTAGGATATGTAATTAGATTGAATAATAGGTGATGTAATAGGACTTGTATATTGACATGTTAAAATACATTATAACCTTTATAATATATTTTATTATTCAATTATAGAAATACCACATAATTATACTCAGTGTATGATTTTGTTTTCCATGCACAGGTTAGGTACTTTATGGTTCACTCGTCAACTCAGCATCCAACAACAATCCCGAACTCAAGTGTTAGTGCTGATGTTATTTTGATTTGACTTGTACTTATGAAGTTTTTTGAGTTAAAGCTTATTTTGAAATTTAATGGTTAGCTTGTGTTTTGGTTGGTAATTTATATAAGTTATGTGTTTATATATTTGAGTGTGAAAGTATTGGTAGTGTAACATCCCTAACCCATATCCATAAGGTTATGGAGCATTAGTGAAATTTACAGATAAAATAAAAACATTTAATATCATTTAACATTCATATCAGAAACTAATCATAATCAATCATATTGTCCCTTATATGAGCCCTTGAGGCCCAAAATATGCATTAGAAACAAGTTGGGACTAAATCGGGTACTCAGAAATTTTTTTCAGAAAACATCAAAAATTTTCCAAGGTGCAGGGGACATACGCCCGTGTGTCTCACACGGTCAAGAGACACGCCCGTGCCTCAGGCCGTGTCGACATTCAAGATAGGGACACACGGCCGTGTCCCAGCCCATGTCTAAATCAGGGTGCTCTCTGACTTCAGTCACAGGCCCAAGCCACACGCCCGTGTGCTAGGCCGTGTGGATATTTTGAGCATTCTGTTTTGCAATTTTAAAGTTGCAGGAGACACACGTCCAAACCACACGCCCGTGTGCAAGGCCGTGTGTCACACACGCCTGTGTCTCTGCACGTGTGGACGAAAATAAATCATTTTCAAGCCACATTTCTCACCCAAATTTGTCTTCCACCTACATTAACACTTTAACATATTCACAAACCAATATTAATACATTCAAATAAATCCAAAACCAAGTCTTAAACATGTCATATACCACATATATCTTAGCATTCAAATTTACCATATTAATCAAAACATCTATTTGCTTACTTATACCAAATATACTATCTCATCTCATACATCAACATGCCTATAAACTATCCATCACTCAACCAAACCAAACACAACAAACAAGATGAGGCCACACATATATTTACATAACAAAAATATGTCCAACTCAAGCCATTCCAATGGTTATTTATAACAAAATACTTTTAAGGCAACATTGGACAAATTACCCTATACATGCCATTATAACCAAAATTAGATTTCTATATGTACCGAATTGGGCCAATGGATAGTGTGAGATATCTCTGCCAAGCTTTCAACCCAACAAGCTTCCGAATTACTATAAAATAGAGGAAATAAAACAGAGTAAGAATTTAATGCTTAGTAAGTTCGTATAACATGGAATTTAACTTACCATTATTTCACATATAAGGTAAACATACAAACATATTCCAAACCAACTTGGCCATAGCCTAACACATAGCCATATCACATTAGCTAAGTAATCACATGTAATAAATCATAACCATGGATGAACTTAGTCATTTAACATGTTTCACATACTTGTATCAGGCATATCATACTTCAATATATATCAAAGAATATCATTTCTATATAATTTAGGTATACACAGTTAACAGTTCACTGTGAACTCATGTTACTTCATATAAGAACTTTGCCCGTTGAACCAATTAAAATATTGATGGATACACGGGTAGTACACACGAAGTGTAAAAAACTATAATCCGTTAATTCATGTATCATCCTTCAATTCATATTCAGGAATGCTCATACGAGCACATAAATGGGAAGCTTTCTCTCGAGCCATATAACGGGAAGCTCATGTGATCCATGTAACGGAAAGCTGATTTGAGTTGTATAACGGGAAGCTCATAAGAGTTGTAATCGGTAAGCTCATGCGAGCCGTAATGGGAAGCTCCGGAGAGCCATATATCAGGAAGCTCATGAAAGAGCCTTTAATTGGGAAGCTCCAAAGAGCCATATATCAGGAAGATCAAGAGAGCCAATATCAAGATGCTCATGAGAGCTAATAACGGGATGCTCTTGCGAGTTGTGGTGTGTCCGCAACACATGCAGGACCACAACCAATTCGGGAACCTTGTATCCATCGAATTTCATTTATTCAAACGGGACTTAACACTTGTCAGTTGTGTGATCAATAATATACATGGCATTTTATACAAATCACAGACACAACAATATTCAATTGCAAATCATAAAAATATATAATTTAGTTACACGAACTTACCTCGACAATGTTGGTGTACACAAAAGCTACTAAGCCGTTACTTTCTCTTTTCCACGATCTAACTCCGTATTTGATCTATCCAGATCTATACGAATGAATCTAACAACAATTTATAATCAAGTCAATCTAATTCGCATCTTTGGAAAAATTACCATTTTGCCCCTATCTTTTAATTAATTACAATTTCGTCTCTAGGCTCATAAAATGAAATTCTTACAATTTAATCTTTTTTCCAAGCCTAGCTGATTTTTAGATGTAACAATAAAACTCATACATTTCATAAAATTTAGAATTTTTCCATGAATTTTCCATCTTCACAATTTAGTCCCTAAATCACAATTTCATCAAAATTCACTTTACAAAAATTGTTTATCTATCAACAACCTTTCATTTTCTACTATAAAACTTCATAATTCTACTATATTAATCCATGGAAAAGGCCTAATACTTTGATAACTTTGCAAATTAATCCTCGAGATAGCTAGATTAAGCTATTACGATCTCGAAAACATGAAAATTATTAAAAACGGGACAAAATTACTTACCTAATTAAGCCAAATAATCTTGCTCAAAGCTCAGTTTCCATGGCTAAGGTTTCAATGTTTTTTTTTAGGAAAGATGATATAAAATGATGATATTTTGTTTTATTTTATTATTTATCATCTTTAATTATTTCATCTTTCTAATTTCATCCTTTTCTTTATTAAATTTTCCAATGATGAATCATCATACTTATCTACTAACTTCAGTAATTGGTTTATTTTCCATATAAGGACCTCCAATTTTGAATTCCATAGCTATTTGATCCCTTTAGCTACTAGAATTCAACTTTTGCACTTTATGCAATATGGTCTTTTTCATCAAATTAAACATGTAATCGGTAAAGTTTTCTTAATGAAATTTTCATACGATATTCCTATCATACTATAGACCATAAAATAATATTTAAATAAATTTTCTTCCAGACTCAGATTTGTGGTCCCGAAACCACTGTTCCAGTTTCACTAAAAACGGGCTGTTACAACTCTCCCCCCTAAAAAAATTTTCGTCCTCGAAAATCTTAAAAGTAAAGAGGTTTGGATATTACTTTCTCATTGTTTCCTTAGGTTCCCAGGTAGCTTCTTCTATCCCATGTCGTTGCCAAAAAACTTTTACTAAAGCTACCTTTTTATTTCTCAATTCTTTCGTCTCACATGCCTAGAGTCTGATTGGTTCCTTACTGTATATCATGTCAAGCTAAATCTCGATCTCTATCAGAGAGATAACATGTGAAGGATCTGACCGATACCGTCGTAACATAGACACATGAAAAACATTGTGAATTCTGTCAAGTTCTGGTGGTAAAGCTAATCGATACGCAATAGGTCCGATTCTTTCAATAATTTCATACGGCCCGATAAATCGCGAACTCAGTTTTCCTTTATGGCCAAACTGAAGAACTTTCTTCCAAGGTGAAACTTTCAAAAATACTTTATCACCAACTTGAAATTCTATCTCTTTACGTTTAAGATCCGCATAGGACTTCTGATGATCAAAAGCTGCTTTCAAGCTATCTCAGATCACTTTCACCTTTCCTTCAGTCTCATGGATCAAATCAACTCCATGTATCTTTTTTCCACTGATATCAGTCCAATACAATGGAGTTTTACATTTACAACCATACAGAGCTTCATACGGTGCCATCTTTATGCTTGACTGATAACTATTATTATATGCGAATTTGACTAACGGTAGATACTTTTCCCAATTGCCTTCGAATTCCAGTACACAGCACCAAAGCATATCTTCAAGAATTTGAATCACACACTCTAACTGACCATCGGTCTTAGGATGAAATGTGGTACTGAAATATAATTACGTACCCAGAGCTTCTTGTAACTTGTTCCAGAATCGGGATGTGAATCGTGGATCTCTATCGAAATAATAGAGACTGGCACTCCATGCAGCCTGACAATCTCAGAAACATATAATCTTGCTAATCTGTCCAGAGAGAAATCCATAAGTACCGGAATGAAATGTGTAAACTTTGTGAAATGGTCGACGATTACCCAAATGACATCTTTCTTTTCGGAGATAGAGGTAGTCCCGATACAAAATCCATAGTAACTCTATCCTATTTCCATTCTGATATAGTAAATGGCTGTAATAATCCTGAAGGTACCTGATGTTCAGCTTTAACTTGCTGACATATCAAACATCTAGGTACAAATTCAGAAATATCACGTTTCATTCCCAGCCACCAATACATCTGTTTCAAATCATTATACATTTTATTACTCCCCGGATGTACAGATATTGTACCATTACGAGCTCCATGCAAAATTTTATGTACAAGCTCTGAATTCTTTGGTACACAAACTCTGCCTCTGAATAACAGACAATCATCATATCCTATTTGAAACTTTGAACCAGAAGTCAATTCACACTGTACCTGCTTAGCTTGCAACTCATTATCACTTTTCTAAGCTTCGCAGATCTGTTGTAGAAACATTGGTTTAGCTTTTAGCTCAGCTAAGATTGAACCATCGTCAGACAATGACAATCGGGTATTCATTGCTCTTAAAGCAAACAAAAACTTTCTACTTAGAGCATCTGTAACCACATTTTCTTTTCCCAGATGAAAATCGATAACCAAATCATAATCTTTCAGTAGTTCAAGCCACCTCTGTTGTCTCAGATTTAAATATTTTTGTGACATTAGATACTTTAAGCTTTTATGATCAGTGAATATATGACACTTTTCACCGAACAAATAGTGTCACAAAATTTACAGTGCGAAGACAATAGCTGCCAATTCTAAGTCATGTATCGGGTAATTCTTCTCATGTGGTTTTAGTTGTCTGGAAGCATAGGCTATTACTTTATCTTCTTGCATCATAACACAGCCTAAACCATTCAATGATGCATCACTGTAAAACACAAATTCCTTATCCGATTCAGGCTAAACTAGAACTTGTGCTTCAGTAAATAGGGCTTTCAACCGATCAAAACTTTGCTTGCATTTATCGGTCCATTCAAATTTCATATCTTTCTATAACAACCGTGTCATCGGAAAAGCTATCATCGAAAACCATTTTTCAAATCTCCGATAATAACCAGCTAATCTTAGAAAACTTCTGACTTCAGATACATTTTTCGATGGTTTCCAATTAATCAATAGTTGAAATTTTATGTGGATCAACTCTGATGCATTCTGTCGATACTATATGTCCCAAAAAACTCACTTCTCGAAGCCAAAATTCACATTTACTAAATTTAGCATACAGTTGTTTTTCTTGCAAAGTTTACAGAACAATTCTCAGATGTTCAGCATGCTCCTTTTCATCTCGGGAATATACTAGAATATCATCAATAAATACCACCACAAATCTATCCAGATATTGTCTGAAAATTGTATTCATCAAATCCATAAATACCGCAGGTGCATTAGTTAAGCCAAACGACATCACAAGGAACTCATAATGCCCGTACGTGGTTCTAAAGGCTATTTTTGGCACATCTGAATCTTTCACCCGTAGCTGATAATAACCAGAACGAAGATCAATCTTCGAAAACATTGTGGCACCTTTCAACTGTTCAAACAAGTCATCAATACAAGGCAGTGGAAACTTATTCTTAATTGTGACTTTGTTGAGCTGTCGGTAATCAATATATAATCTCAATGATCCATCTTTGCTCTTAACAAACAAGACCAGTGCACCCCAATGTGAAGAACTAGGTCGAGCAAAACCCCTGTTAGTCAGTTCTTGTAACTTTGCTTTCAACTCTTTTAATTTTGTAGAAGCCATTATGTATGGTGCTATCAATATCGGTGTTGTCCTCGGAACAAGATCTATAGAAAATTCCACTTCTTTGACTGGCGGTATTTCGGGTAACTCCTCTGGAAACACATCAGGATATTCACAAACAATTGGCACTGATTTAATCTTTGATTCAGGCACTTTGGTATCCAACACATAAGCAAGATAAGCTTCATAACCTTTTCTGACATATTTCTGTGCTGACATGGCTGATATCACATTAGACAACCTATCTATTTTATCTAATTCAATATAGAGTATTTCACCATTTTGACATTTCAACACAATATGCTTCTGTTTAGAATTTACCACAACATCATGCTGAGTTAACCAATCCATACCCAATATCGCATCAAATTCATCAAATGGTAATAATATCAAATCAGCCAGGAAACAGTAACCCCTTATCGTTAACGGACAGTTCTTACAAATTTTATCCACCATCACATACTGGCTTAGGGGTTTGATACTTTAACCACGAATTTAGTGGACTCAATAGGTAAATTTTTATTAGACACTAAATTTGTGCAAATATATGAATGGGTTGAATCGAGATCAATTAAAGCAGTTATATCAGTATCAATAAGAGAGAAAGTACCAGTAATAACGTCTGGTACAGAGGCATCCTCACGTGTATGAATAGCATAAGTTCTGGCTGGTGCTCGTGCTTTAGATCTTACTATTGAATCTTTTGTCGTACCTCAGCTACCACTTACATTTTTGGGGTTATGAGGTGGTCTACCTCTTGTGGCGGGGTTGTTCGGCCTTGAAGTTTGAACGGTATCATTCTCAAGCTTTTTTGAGCAGTCTCTAAGATAGTGGTCGAAGGAACCACATCTAAAGCATGCTCCACTTTTCATGCGACATTCACCAAAATGTAGTTTATTACAGTGCTTGCATCTGGGTTTGGTACTTATAACACTACCCGTACTTGCTACAGATGTAGCCTGGGATCTTGGACTGGAGCGTTGAATACCTCTATCTCTCCTAGAGTACCCCGCTGAGGTAGTAGAACGGTCATGATATCTTTTTGATTTCTTTTAAGCCAACTGTTGTGCCTTCCTCATAAATCTTTTACTTGAAGTTCTGACATTTATCTTAGCATGTCTCTGTTATTTACTCAATTCTTCAACTTTATGTGCTCAGTCAATCAGTACAACAAAATCTTTTAATTCAAGAATCCTAACTAACAATTTTATGTCTTCATTTAAACCTTCTTCAAACCGTTTACACATGACAATTTCAGTCGAGATACATTCTCTGGCATATTTACTCAGTCGGACGAATTCTCGTTCATATTCAGATACTGTCATATGCCCTGTTTAAGCTCTAAAAATTCTTTCCGTTTCTGATCAAGGAATATCTGACTGATATATTTCTTTCTGAACTCAGCTTGAAAAAATTCCCAAGTGACCCTTTCCTTCGGTACAACTGAAATTAATGTGTTCCACCATTGGTAAGCCGAATCTTTTAACAGAGACACTGCACATTTAAGACATTTGGCCAGTGTACAAGATAGTTCATACAAAACTCTGATAGTGTTTTCCAACCAGAATTCAGCTCTTTCGGGATCATCTTCGGCTGTAGCTCTGAATTCTTCTGCCCATTTTTACAGATTTTATCAACAGAAGGCTTACCAGTTCTAATAAGTTTTTTTACCTTGAGGCATATCGAGAACCGATTGAGAAACAAAAGAGGGTGGAGGTTGTTGTACAGCTGGATTTGTTCTTACAAATTCTGTAAACCACTCATTCATCAATTGGAAGAAGGCTTCTTTAGCCTCTCCTCCTCGGCCCTCAGATACGAGCATTCTACTACTCGAGGCTACTCTTTGCATAGAAGCTTGAGCATTACTTCCAGCTTCTTCAGATTCAGCTCGGTTGGATGACATTGTTATATGAAAAACATGTTTAAAATGGTTAGGAGATATCACACTATCATAGGTTATATAATGGCATGTATATCTAGACTCGTATATGCTATATTAGTCCGAGAATCGACTAAATCGTAGCTCTAATACCAATAAACGTAACATCTCTAACCCATATCTGTCGCCGAAATAGGGTTACAGAGCAATACCAAAATTTACAGATCAAATACAAACATTTAATATCATTTAACAATCATATTAGAAACTAATCATAATCAATCATATTATCCCTTTTATGAGCCATCGAGGCCAAAAATATGCATTAGAAATAAGTCAGGACTAAACAGGGTATTTAGAAAATTTTTTCAAAAAAACATCAAAATTTTTTCAAGGTGTAGGGGACACACACCCGTGTGGCCAGGCCGTGTGTCTCACATGGTCAAGAGACACACACGTGTCTCAGGCCATGTAGGCATTCGAAATAGGGACACACGGCCGTGTCCCAGCCCGTGTCTAAATTAGGGTACTCTCTGACTTGGGTCACATGGCCAAGCCACACACCCGTGTGCTAGGCCATGTGAGCATACTGACTTGCATGAAATAGGTGCAGGGGTTACACGGCCAAGCCACACGCCCATGTGCTAGGCCATGTGGATATTTTGAACATTCTGTTTTGTAATTTTAAAGATGTAGAGGACACATGGCCAAACCACATGCCCGTGTGCGAGGCTGTGTGTCACACACGGCTGAGACACACGCCCGTGTCTCTACCCATGTGGACGAAAATAGGCCATTTTCAAGCCACATTTCTCACCCAAATTTTTCTTCCACCTACATTTACACTTTAACATATTTACAAACCAATATTAAGACATTCAAATAAATCCAAAACCAAGTCTTAAACATGTCATATACCACATATATCTTAGCATTCAAATTTACCATATTAATAAAAACATCTATTTGCTTACATATACCAAATATACTATCTCATCTCATACATTAACATGCCAATAAACTATCCATCATCAACCACACCAAACACAACAAACATGATGAGGCCACACATATATTTATATAACAAAAATATATCCAACTCAAGCCATTCCAATGGCTATTTATAACAAAATACTTTTAAGCCAACATTGGCCAAATTACCC
>JABEZY010274683.1:0-10920 GCA_013467495.1 Gossypium gossypioides
GATCTGAATTAATTTACTATTTCATTCAATTGTTTTTATTTCTAAATTGTATGCGTGCAATCCCTAGACTTAGATGGTTGTGCAATGTGCCCATAAACTAATCAAATTTTGAAAAGGTTGGAGTAGTTGGACCATAATTGAATGATATGAGTAAGTACTAGATAGATACTTGTTGTAGACTTTAGACATAGAGCAACATTCATATAGAATGAAGACAAAACAGTTTAGGGTACCATGCTAAGGCCTATAGACACAGGTTCGGTAACTCGAGATCTTGCTCTCGAAAGAAGCAGGTCATTTTAGGTCTCTTCTGAGCAGTAGATTGAATACGATTTTGCTAAGGCATTACTGAAAGTAAAGGTAGATTCTTAGTAATCCCAACCTTCCAAATCAACATCGTAGACCCTTTATCCTTTGCCATAACATTATAAGTTGTTTATTTATTCGTTCGCATATTATTCACGTAATTATTCTTGTAATTGCCGTTGCATTTTCACTCTTGACTTGTCATAGCATTTTCCCTTATTTATCAGTTACACATATCACACACATTATTAGTCCTTTAAATTACCATTGTATACTTATCTTCATTTTTCTGTAGCATTAATCATAATTTTTTTATAATAACTTGACCACTTTTATACTTAATCCGATCCCTGTGGAGACAATCTTACTTATCACTTTATTACTTTATCCGACGTGTATACTAGCACAATTCGCATACCATATTCACACGCATCAACTTCTGAGGCAACGAAAGAAGCAATATGGCTTCGAAAGTTTGTAATCGATTTTGAAGTCATTCCTAGTATTGAAAAAGCTATAACACGGTATTACGATAACCTTGCTTCAATAGCTAATACCAGGGAAATGAGAAGTTACAAGAGGATGAAACACATTGATAGGAAGTATCACTCGATATTAGAGATAGTAGCTGAAGGAATTATAGATGTGGTGAAAGTAGCTTTTGAAGATAACCTTGCGGATCTTTTTACTAAGACTCTTGTAACTAGGAGTTTTAACAAACATGTTGAGGATATGGGAATGCAAAACATGATACATTTACTTTACTTCGGTAAGTGGGAGATTGTTTGGAAATGTGCTTATATTGTAGTAAACAAGTAATTATTTTCTATGTATTTGAACGATAAATAAATAAATTTCACATTTCACTATTATATTTTTTTTTGCTTTTTTTGTTTCATATTTTGCATGCATATCAAAATTATGAAAAGAAAATATTATCTCATTGATTGTCTAGGTTCAAACTGATGATAAGTGGCATTGTAAGAACGTTTACATTGCGAGAAAGATAACTTATAACAACCCGTTTTTAGTGATGTTGAAAATAGTGGTTTTGGGACAACAATTTCGATAAATAAATTATCATTTTATTATTTATTTAATGTTTACGGGATTATATTAAGGTCATATTAAAGTTTCGTTACTAAATTTTGAAGTTTACATAGTTAATTAAGTGAAAAGGACTGAATCCTACAAAGGGTAAAAGTATAGTTTTTTTAGTTAAAGGGATGCAATAGCTTTGAAATATTAAGCCAAAAGAATTGAATGGTAAATATACAATTTAAAGTGTTAGTGGATGTGCATGGGCAATGTTTTAATGAAATTTTGTTAGATTTTAAAGGTTATTATGCTAATTTAGTAATTACTTAAAACAAAAGAAATTAAAAAAATGTATCATCTCTATTTCTTCATCTTTAACCGATTTTAAGGGAGAAGAACTCCATTGTTGAATGCTTGGTTCGGCTAAGCTTGTTTTAGTGCATGGTATGTGTTTTTCAACCCGTTTTTAATGATTTTGATGTTTTTGAGTTCGTTTTAGCCTAGTCTAGCTAGCTCAGGGGCTAATTTGCAAAATTTTTAAAGGCTGAAGGAATTTCTATGGGTGTTTTTGAATAGGTTTTGATGTTAGTTGATAGATTATAAATCCTTGATGAAAAATAAATAAGTTTTGTTAAATGATTTTTGATGAATTTTGGAAATAGGGATTAAATTGTTAAAGGTATAAATTCATGGGTTTGTTATGAATTTATTGATGAATATGAGTTGCTTTAAGGTCCCTAGCATCATGGATTAAGTTGGATTTAGTTCAAATGGTTAGATTTTAAGTTATGAGCTTAAGGACTAATTTGTAAAAAGTTAAAGTATTAGGGGCAATTTTGTAATTATTCATAAATATGAATTATGGATTAAATTGAACTATATAAATACTTAATTTAATGAAATTATTTATTTAGATCAAGATAACCCACAATCGGATCTAAACTGAGGAAAAGCTAAAGCTTTGGACTAGTTTGACTTTATTTCGACGCAATGGTTATTGAGGTAAGTTCGTATGAACTGTGTTCATTTTAATGTTATCCAAGTTGAATGTTACTATGTTGTTTTAATGTTATCCAAGTTGAATGTTCACTATGTTGTTTTAATGCAAATGGATCAATATATGAATGTATTCATGCTATGATGAAATGACGAATATCGAGTCCCGGTTGAACCTTAAGAATTCTTAGGATACAAATGACATGTCATTAGGGATTTCATGTTTCCAGTGCTGGTCTTGAATGTCTTACCGATGGCTATGGTCCTGGATTTGTTGCGGATACTCCATAGCTCGTGTGAGCAACATCGTGTAGCTTTCATTCCGACCCACAGCTCTTGTGAGTAGACCCATTTCATAGCTCATGTAAGCAATGATGTAAATGAAAGGTTATGGTTATATGTAAAGGTAGACTCTGTGTGAGCTCTCCCGAGTATCCGATGTATTTCTAGATGGTTAAACGAGTAATAAAAGGAAATGAAAAAGTAAGTATTCAAATGGAATGAATCATGATCTATGAAAAGCATTTATGAACTAAATAATGTGATTACATATGTAAATCCACTTATTTTATGGTTGAATTCATTTGAATCATGTACAAGTGTACTAACTTGAGAATTTGATTATGTTGTATAGGCTTATGCCAAGCTTATGATTTTGGTTAATATTATACTTATGCTATATACATTATGCAAATTAAATGGTAAGTTGTGTTTAAGTTTATACGAGCTTACTAAGCACTCATTCTTATGTAGTTTCTTTCCTTTGTTTTATAGATTATTGGAAGCTTGATCGGTTGGAAGCTCATCGGAGAGCTATCACACTATCCAACAACTAAGTTTGTAGATTTCTTTTTGTATTTTGGCCAAGGTTAATAATGGAATGTATAGGATGTTTTGTAATGGTTTTTTGGTATGTTTATGTTTTGAAGATTATGTTTGGTTGATGGACTTGTAGTGCTTGTGAAGTTAGGTCATTTTGACCATCTTTAGGTAATTGAAATGCATGGTTTTTGGTATGTTGATGGTGGCTTGAAAATGGTCTTTTGTGACATGTTTTGGCACTTATTTGAACTAGGTCTTTATGTATGAAATGAGACAATGTTAACTTGATTTGGTAAATAATGTTTGATGCTATTGTGGTGTCTTTGAAAGACACATTGGTTAGGTGATTTAGGATGTTTGAATTGGCATTATGTGTGTTTGAAGGATGTTCAAACCCTTGATTGTGTGCTCATATTGAATGGTGAGTTGTGCATGAATTTTTCTTGAAATGGCTTGATTTTAGGTAAATTTTGGGTTCACACGGCTTGGGACACGGGCTGTCACACGGCAGTGTGACACACACGGCTTGGCGACACGACCTTGTGTCATCTAAGAGTTTCTTAGTGTTTCAAGTAAGTGAGTTACACGGCCTAGCAGATGGCCTGACACATAGGCGTGTGTGGCAACTTACAGAGTTACACAACCTAGCACACGACCTTGTGTATGTGTGTTTGAATTAGCATGTTTATGTGTGTTTGAAGGATGTTTAAACTCTTGATTGTTTGCTCCAATGGAATGGTTAGTTGTGGATGAATTTTTCTTGAAATGGCTTGATTTTAGTTAAATTTTGGGTTCACACGACCTGGGACAAAGGTTGTCACACGACCGTGTGACACACTCAGCCTAGTGATACAGCAGTGTGTCATCTGAGAGTTTTTTAGTGTTTCAAGTCAGTGAGTTACACGCCCTAACACATGACTTGGCACACGGGCGTGTGGGGTATCTTAGTGAGTTACATGGGTGAGGGCATAGGCTGGAACACGACTTTTTGTCTCTTATTCAAAAGTTACACGGCCTGGGGTGATGTCACACGGCCTAGCCACACGACCGTGTGACCCCTATTTTTCAAATTTTGTAACTTTTTGTTAAACTTCCTGTTTTGATTCAAATTTTTCTTGAATTGCTTCTAAGCTATTTTTAGGGCCTCGAAGGCTCGATTTAGGGACAGAATGAATATGAACAAATGGTTTATAATATGTTTACTTTATTCAAATGTTATGGTGTTGTATAATTTTTGGTTGATCGGTAACACTCTGTAACCCTAATTCGACGACAGATATGGGTTAAGAGTGTTAAATTTAGTGGTATCAAAGCTACGGTGTAGTCAGTTCTTGGATTGAATATATCGTGTATGGAGTCTAGAAATACATGCCATTATATAACTTGTGATAGTGTGATATCTCCTAACTCAAATTGAACTATATTTTCATATAGATAAGATGTCGTCCAACCGAGCCAATTTCGATGAGGGTTGAGTGTAACGTGAAAGCCTCCGTACACAGAGTAGCTAGTAGTGGTAGTGGGCTCGTAGCTGAGGGTCGGGGAAGTGAGGCAAAAGAAGCCTTCTTCCAAATAATGTCTGAGTTGTTATCTGAATTCGTGAGAATAGACCCGATGGCTCAACGACCTCCACCCCCTCCTGTACCCCAGCCTGTCCCTATTATTCCTCAAGTTTTGGAACATGTATGTACAAGCAAGTCTCCGGTTGATAAGATTCATAAATATGGGGCTAAAGAGTTCTGTGGTACAGCTGAAGATGACCTTAAAAAGGCTAAATTTTGATTAGAAAACACAGTGAGGGTTTTCGATAAATTATCTTGTACATCGGTTGAATGTTTAAAGTGTGAAATATCTCTATTGAAAGACTCAGCATATCAGTGGTGGAATACATTGATTGCGATAGTACCGAAAGATCGTCTGAATTAGGATTTCTTTTAGATATAATTCAGGAAGAAATATGTTAGCGATTTCTCGACAAGAAACGGAAAGAAATTCTTAAATTGAAACAGGGTCGTATGACTGTAGCTAAGTATGAAACAGAGTTTGTGCAACTCAACAAATATGCTTGGGAACGTATACCGTCAGAGGCTGTTATGTGTATTCGGTTTGAAGACGGTATAAATGAAGATATCAAGTTGTTAGTTAGGATTATTGAGTTAAAAGAATTCGTGGTTCTAGTGGATCGAGTAGATAAAGTTCAAGAACTCAGTAAAGCGAAAAGAAAAGCAATTCTGAGGCTCGTGACACTGGTAAATGACCCATGGGAAAGTTATTTTCTTCTCCCTCAAAGAAATCAAATAAATTTCACAGTCGCACATCAGCTTCAGTGGGATTTTTAGAAAAAGATAAAGGGAATCAACATTCGAGTTCGAGACCTTAGGCTACATCCGTAGCGAGTGTGGGCAGTGTCAGAAATAATAACTAATAACCCATGTCAATAATGCAATAGACGACATTTCGGGGAGTGCAGATTGAGAGATAGATTGTGCTTCAAATGTGGTTCTTACGACCGTTTCCTTAGAAATTACCCTGAAAGGTCTGATAAAAAGAAAGCTCAGAACACTCGTTCGAGTAACATAGTTGCGAGAGGAAGACAACCCAGAAATCGTGGAAATACAGGTAACAGTCGAAGTGGAATGAAAGAGTCTACTGTTAGATCTGAGGCACGAGCACCAGCTCGGGCTTATGCGATTTGAGCTCGAGAGAAAGCTTTAGCACCTGATGTGATCACTGGTACATTTTCTATCTTTGATACTAATGTTAATTCTTTGATTGACCCGGGGTTAATGCACTTATATGTCTACACAACTTTAGTGTCAGATAAGAAAATACTCTATGAGTATACTGAGTTTGTGGTTAAAATAACACATCCTTTAGGCCAGTATGTGTTAGTTGATAAAGTCTGTAAAAACTATTCTTTGATGATTCAGGATTGTAACTTTCCGCCTGATTTGATGTTGTTACCATTTGATGAGTTTGATGTGATTCTGGGTATGGACTGGTTAACTCTGCATGATGCTGTTGTGAACTGTATACAAAAGCTAATTGAATTGGAATGTCAGAATGGTAAAGTAATTTGAGTTGATTTAGATAGAAATTATGGTACAGCTAATGTGTTTTAGCTATGTCGGCATTGAAATATGTCAGAAAGGGTTGTAAGGCGTATCTAACCTACATATTTGATTCCAAGGTTTTAGAGTTGAAATTAGAGACGTTTCTGACTGTATGTGAATTCTCAGATGTGTTTTCAGAAGAGTTACCGGGGTTAGCATCGGTCAGAGAGGTTGAATTTGCTATTGAATTAGTATCGGGGACTTCTCCGATATTGATAGCTCCAGATAGAATGAAACTTACGGAATTAAAATATTTGAAAGCACAATTACAAGAGTTGACAGACAAAGGTTTTGTTCGACCTATTTTTTCTCCCTTGGGTGTTCTGTGTTGTTTGTCAAGAAAAAAGATGAGTTAATGCGGTTATGTATCGACTATCGACAACTTAATAAAGTCACGATCAAGAACAAGTATCTATTGCCACGTATTGATGATTTGTTTGATCAGTTGAAATGTGCGACAATATTTTCAAAGATTGATCTTCGTTCTGGATATTATCAGTTATGGGTTAAAGATTCAAATGTGTCGAAAATTACTTTTAGAACCAGGTGCGAACACTACAAATTTCTTGTTAAGCCTTTTGGTTTGACCAATGCACTTGCTATGTTTATGGATTTGATTAACATAATATTTAGGCTGTATCTTGACAGATTTGTTGTTGTGTTCATTGATGACATTTTGATATATTCCCGAAATGAAATAGAGCATGCCCAGCATTTGAGAATAATTCTACAGACTTTGCGCAAAAAAATAGTTATTTGTTAAGTTTAGCAAGTGTGAGTTCTGGCGTCAAGAAGTTGAATTTTTGGGACATGTTGTATCGACAGACGGTATTAGAGTTGACCCAAGTAAAATATCAGCTATTGTGGACTGGAAGGCTCCGAGAAATGTTTTAAAAATCAAAAGTTTTCTGGGTTTAGTCGAATATTATCGGAGATTTGTTAAAGGATTTTTGATGATTGCTACGCCGTTGACAAAACTAGTTCAGGAAGATGTCAAGTTCGAATGGTATGAAAAGTTTTAGCAAAGCTTTGATCAGTTGAAAGTGTTGTTGGCCGAAACCCTTGTATTGGTTCAGCCAAAGTTCGGTAAAGAATTTGTGATTTATAGCGATGCTTCATTGAATGGTTAAGGTTGTGTTTTGATGCAAGAAGGCAAAGTGGTAGCTTATGCGTTTAGACAGTTGAAACCGTACGAGAAAAATTATCTGACTCATTATTTAGAGCTTGTAGATATTGTATTTGCTTTAAAGATTTGGCGACACCATTTATACGGAGAAAAATGTCATATCTTCTCTGATCACAAAAGCCTGAAGTATTTGATGTCACAAAAAGAATTGAATTTGAGACAACACCGATGGTTAGAGCTGTTGAAAGATTACGATTTGATCATTGATTATCACTCAGGAAAAGCTAATGTTGTTGTTGATGCCTTAAGTAGAAAATCTTTATTTGCTTTGCGAGCTTTGAACATTCGGTTGACTTTGATTGATGTTCTATTGTTGTCGAATTAAAAACTAGATCGACGTTTCTGTAACAGATTTGTGAAGCTCAGAAAAGTGAAATAGAGTTAATTGTTAAACGGGAATAGATTTAGTCAACACCTAATTCAGAGTTTCATGTTAGTTTTGACAGTGGTTTGTATTTCTAAAACAGGTTATGTGTTCCAAACATGTTAGTTTTGATGGTGGTTTGTATTTCTGAAACAGGTTATGTGTTCCAAAGAATTCTGTTGTTATTCAGAAGATTTTGCAAGAAGCTCATAGCGGTAGCTTATCGATACACCCTGGTAGTAATAAAATGTATGGTGATTTGAAACAAATGTACTGGTGGCCAGGTATGAAACGAGAGATTTTAGAATTTGTATCAAAATGTTTGACCTATCAACAAGTCAAAGCCGAGCATTAGTTACCTTCTAGACTACTATAGCTTGTGATGATTCCAAAGTGGAAATGGGAACGAGTTACAATGGATTTTGTTTTAGGATTACCTTTGTGTCCGAGAATGAAAGATGATGTATGGGTTATTGTAGGTCGTTTGACTAAATCCATGCATTTCATTCCAGTACATACATTTTACTCACTTGAGAAGTTGGTAGAATTGTACGTGTCTGAGATTGTTTGACTGCATGGTGTGCCGGTGTCTATTATCTCTGATAGGGATCCACGGTTTACTTCTCGATTCTGGAGTAAATTACACGACGATTTGGGCACTGGATTGCTTTTTAGTACAACATTTTATCCATAAATCGATGGTCAGCTTGAACGAGTGATTCAGATACTTGAAGATATGCTCCGATGTTGTATTTTAGTGTTCGAAGGTAGTTGGGAGAGATTTCTTCTGTTGGTTGAATTCGCCTATAATAACAACTATTAGGTGAGCATTAAAATGGTGTCGTACGAAGCATTGTATGGTTAGAAATGCCAAACTCCATTATATTGGATTGAATTGAGTGAGAAAAAGCTATTCGGTGTTGATTTGATTCTAGAAACAGAAGAAAAGGTCAAAGTAATACGTGACAGTTTGAATTTGCTTCTAATCGTCAAAAATCTTACGCGAATTTGAAAAGAAATGATATCGAATTTCAAGTCGACAATAAGTATTTCTGAAAATGTCACATTGGATAAAAGTTGTCCGTTTTGGTCGAAAAGGAAAGCTTAGTTTGCGATTCATCGGGCCATATGAGATCACCGAAATGATTAGACCAGTGGCTTACCGATTGACTTTACTGATAGAGTTAGAGAAAATCCATAATGTGTTTCATGTTTCGATGTTATGACAGTATTGATTAGGTCCTTCATATGTGATTTCACCCGTAGATGTTGAGATTCAGTTAAATATGTTGTATAGTGAAGAACTGATCAGAATCTTAGCTGGGGAAGTTAAAGAGTTAAGAAATAAATGTATAGCTTTAGTTAAAGTTCTTTGGCAACGTCATGTAGTTGAGGAAGCTACTTGGGAATCGGAAGAAGCTATGGAAGTGCAATACTCGAACCTATTTTCTGGTAAGATTTTCGGGGACAAAAATTCCTTTAAGGGGGATAGTTATAACATCCTGTTTTTAGTGATGTTAGAAATAGTGCTTTTGAGACCAAAATTCCAACAAGTGAATTATTATTTTATTATTTATTTAATGTTTACGGGATTATATTAAGGTCGTATTAAAGTTTCGTTAATAAATTTTGAAGTTTACATAGTTAATTAAGTGAAAAGGACTAAATCGTACAAAGGGTAAAAGTGTAGTTCTATTAGCAAAGGAATCCAATTAGTTTGAAATCTTAAACTAAAAGAGTTGAATGGTAAATATAACATTTAAAGTGTTAGTGGATGTGCATGGGCAAGGTTTTAATGAAATTTTGTTAATTTTTAAAGGTTATTATGGTAATTTAGTAATTAAACTTAAAACAAAAGAAATTAAAGCATGTATCATCTTTATTTCTTCATCTTTAATCGATTTTAAGGGAGAAGAACTCTATTTTTGAATGCTTGGTTCGGCTAAGCTTGGTCTAGTGCATGGTATGTGTTTTTCAACTCGTTTCTAACGATTTTTATGTTTTTGAGTTCGTTTTAGCCTAGTCTAGCTCGGGGGCTAATTTGCAAAATTGTTAAAGGCTGAAGGACTTTCCATGGATTTTTTTGAATAGGTTTTGATGTTAGTTGATAGATTATGAATCCTTGTTGAAAAATAAACAAGTTTTGTTAAATGATTTTTGATGAATTTTAGTAATAGGGATTAAATTGTTAAAGGTATAAATTCATGGGCTTGTTATGAATTCATTGATAAATATGAGTTGCTTTAAAGTCCCTAGCATCATTGGTTAAATTGGATTTAGGTTCAAATGGTTAGATTTTAAGTTATGAGCTTAAGGACTAAATTGTGAAAAGTCAAAGTATTAGGGGCAATTTTATAATTTTGCATAAATATGAATTATGGATTAAATTGAACTATATAAATAACTAATTGAATGAACTTATTTATTTAGATCAAGATAACCCACAATCGGATATAAACCGAGGAAAAGCTAAAGCTTTGGACTAGTTTGACTTTATTTCCACACCCTGGTTATTGAGGTAAGTTCGTATGAACTGTGTTCGTTTTAATGTTAATCAAACTGAATGTTTACTATGTTGTTTCAATGCAAATGGATCAATATATGAATGTATTCATGCTATGATAATTGACGGATATCGAGTCCCCATTGAACCTTAAGAATTCTTAGGATACAAATGACATGTCATTAGGGATTTCATGTTTCAGGTGCTGGTCTTGAATTTCCTACCGACGGCTAAGGTCCTGCATTTGTAGTAGATACTCTACAGCTCGTGTAAGCAACATAGTGTAGCTTTCATTTCGACCCACAGCTCGTGTGAGCAGACCCATTTCACAGCTCATGCGAGCAATGATGTAAATGAAAGGTTACAGTTACATGTAAAGGTAGACTATGTGTGAGCTTTCCTGAGTATCCGATGTAATTCTAGATGGTTCAATAGGTAAGAAAAGGAAATGAAATGGTAAGTATTCAAATGGAATGAATCATGATCTATGAAAAACATTTATGAACTAAATGATGTGATTACTTATGTAAATCCACTTATTTTATGGTTGAATTCATTTGAATCATGTACAAGTGTACTAACTTGAGAATTT